>QKWP01000501.1:0-12718 GCA_003550325.1 Gigaspora rosea | reverse complement strand
GAACCCAAACTACACCAGCTAAACCACTATTTGGCACCTTTAATAGATCAATTAATTGATTTGTGGAATGGTAAGCAATAATGTTTTAATATTGGAGTTATCGAAATTATTATTATTATTATAATTATTAACATAATTATTATTATTAACTAGGGATTGAATTGGTCAGTACTTTCGAAAGCCCTACCAGCAAATTTATTAGAGCAGCAGTATATATTGTTCTTGTGACATTCCTGCTGCAAGAAAATTATGTGGCCACATTTCAGCACGAATTGCTTGTCATAGGTGCTTAAAAAGAGCAAATTTTGACGAAAGGAATCAACCCAATTTTGGTGGTTTTGACGATATGGATGAATGGTTCGTTGAAAGAAATATTGATGAAGTTCGTCAAGATGCTATCGCGTGAAAGGATTGCAATACTGAAGATGCAAGGAGAAAGCATACGTCAGAAACTTTGGTCCGCTGGTCTGAAATGCATCGTCTCCCCTACTTTAATTCTGTTCGGTTTCTTGTAGTCGATCCAATGCATTGCCTATTTTTAGGTATAGCTAAGTGGATCATCAAATTATTGATTGATGAAAGTATTTTAACTCCACCTAATCTTGCTCTAATGGAAAATTGGGCTAAAAATATACAGATTCCTGTGGACATTGGGAGAATTCCTTACAAAATAGCGACAGGGGAAGGATTTTTAAGATTTACGGCGGACCAATAGAAAACTTTTGTTCTGGTATATGCAACGTCGATTACTTGGGATTTGTTGCGTGAAAATGACTTACGGATCCTTACTTATTTTGTTCGCGCATGCTCTATCCTATTGTGCCGGATTGTATATAAGGACAATTTGGAAGAGGCTCATAGTTGTCTTCTTAAAATAGTTAAACTTATAGAAGAAATTTATGGACCAGAAAAAATAACGCCTAATTTACATTTATGTTTACATATATGTGAATGCGTTATGGACTATGGACCACTATATGCGTTTTGGTGTTTTAGTTATGAACAGATGAATGGTTTATTAGGTAAATTTGTATTTTTTTTAATAGTTGGATAAAATATAGTATAGGCGACACCTATTTTTTTTTTGGTACACCTATTTTGAATCAGTTAGTCATTTATTAAAGTGCAACCTATGCTATATTTATCAAAATAGCCGTATTAAACTACCAATAGCTCAATAGTATTTTAAATCATTTATAGGGTTATTTCATAGCAGTAACAGAAGAATTGAAATGGAACTACTTAAAATTATGCAATATAACTCTCTTCTGGATGTGCTTTCATCACGTGCGGAAGGCCATTTGCAAACTTGTTCTCAGTTCATTGAACAAGAAACGATGAGCGGCAGTCTTTCTATTTATAACGGAAATGATTATCAGGAGTTTCTTTCAATGTTTGTAAGCGTTGAAGACAATGCAGGAACTGGCTCTGAATCATTTCCGGGTGAATTATTAGGGCCTAAAAAGGAATGTGTAACCCTTCCAAAAGAATTATATGCATTGTTAGTTGCCTATTACAACAATGCATACAATTATAATTTCACTTTCTTAACTGATATACTCGAGCACCCAGATGCCATAGCGACATTACCTGGCATTACAATATACGGAAGAATAAAAATTGGCGACGGAATATTTGGGTCTACTTATTCGAAGAGACACACAAAGTCGGCGAAAATATTTGCTAAGTTCGTATTGAATGACAATACTACTGATATATACCCAGGCCTCGTTCAATATTATTTCGAGAATATAATAAATCTACCAGAAGGTCCAAAGAAGCATGTACTTGCCTATGTATGGTGGTATCAAGCTGTTAACGACCAAAAGACAAGATATCATTGTCAAATAGACAATATTTGTAATATTGAATTATGGAATCGGAATTTCTATGATTTAAGTAGGGATTGTATTATCCCCATGCATAATATTTTAGGCCACTTTATTTCCGGAACTGTCAAAGTCAGAAAAAAAACCCCCCGAGAATATATGTCTGTAAATCCTATAAATAGAAAGTTTTATATTTAATAATATATATATATCTATCTATATATATCATATGATAATATAGTTTTATCTTATTTATCACCGATTAACTTCTGACATGTACTGTTGTTCTTTATTTTTATCAAGTATTATAAGACAAATATCATAGACCTTATAGATTTACTGGGTATTTATATAGATTTATCTTATAGGTATATAGGTTTATCGGTATTTTTATAGGTATATTTTATTTATCTCTGAATAACTTCCGATATGATTACTGGTTAAAGGTTTACTTTCATGTTAATTCTAAAGACATATCGGGTGTCCGATATTGCTATGATTTAAACTTAAAACCAGAGACATATAGAAACCTGATATGCCTCCGTTTTTATCTGAAAACGCTTTACCCGATATGGCTTGTGGTTATTATAATATTTTACCGGATATGTACTAGTTATTTATTTTTTATCAAGTATTATAAGTTAAACATCATACATATATAAAATAACCGATAGCTATATAGATTTATCTGATTTATTTCCGATTATATTTTGATATAATTTATGTTTATCATTTTATATTCGGGTTATCATCATAGCCCTATCAGGTACCCGATTGGGCTATGATTTTAAAAATTACAACCGGATACATATCGAAACCCGATACGTCTCCAGTTTTTATCTGACTGTACAGTTCCTGGTAGGGCTTTATTCGACCTGTGAAACTAAAACTAAAAAAATACAAAAAAAAAATTATAAAAAAAAAAAAGGCAAACAAAAAAAAAAACTAAAAAACTAAAAATAAAAACATAAAAAAAAACGAAAAATATAAAAATGAAAAAATTAAAAAATTAAAAACATAAAAAAAAGAAAAAAAACCGGTATATATTAAAAAAAAAACCGTTATTATAATAAAAAAAACCCCCATTATTATAAAATTAAAAAAAAAGTAGGGAAAAAAAACGGTAAAAAAATTTTTTTAAGAAAAAAAAAGACCCATGACCCGTATAATATAAACGCCTTAAGTGTCCACCTGCTATTATAATCGATTGTAGTACTCGCGGAATAATGGCTGCAAAAAAAAATTTTTTAATTATAAAAAAAAAAAAAAAATTAAAAAAAACTTTGTTACACTATTCTAACGGCGAAACGGCAAAATGGCAAAATGGCGAAACGACTTCAGAACGACTTCAAAATGACTTCAAAATGACTTCGAAATGACTTCAAACTAATAAAAAAAGAAGTACTAGTTAAAGACAAGAAAAAAGGAAACAAAAAAAAAACTTGCAAAAGAAAAGTGGTTTCAAAATGGCAAAGCACGACTCCAAAACGACTCCAGCCTAAAAGAAAAAACCAAAAAAAACAATAATTATCAATGATGATCATTGTTTATATATGATCGCCAATCTCAAAAATGATTGGCTGATCATATGGGTCGCTATGGCAACAGGTCGCCATTTTAGTTTTTCCTTTTTTAAATATTATAAAAGTTAAATTTGATTGATCAATAGTTCTATCATTAGAAAGGGAGAGAGAATATAATCTATGTAAACTCTAATTATATGATTTTTTGCATTTCTCTTAGTATCTATAACAGTATACATGCTTTGCAAAGTTTATTAACTCTAGTACTTTTTTTTATTTCTCTTTTGGTTTTTTTTTTGGTTGCATTTCTTATTTTTAGTCACTTTCTTTTTTCTAGTTGTATTTTTATTTCCAATCTATGGACCCAGAAGGGTTAGTCTACTAGGCTTTATATGCTAATAGTTTTCTTTCTCTTAGTATATGCTTTTGAAACACATGTTCTTTTCCTTTGGTGCAACTCTAGTGGTCTTGTTAGCCTACTATATAGTAATACAAATCAATGAAAATTTTTTAATCGATTAGTTAATAGATCATTTTATCTAACTAATCGATTAATCGATTTTATTCAACTAATTGATTAGTTGGTGATTAATTGACTAATCAATTAATTGATTAGTTGACTAATCGATTGACTAATCAATTAATTAAATATATAATAAACAAAACTTGGTAAAATACACGTAAGGTAGCAACTGAAAACAGCCAGTTGACATTCTTTATATAATTAGTTGATTAAATGACCAATTGACTAATCGATTAATTAGTCAATTAATCAATTAGTTGGCCAATCGATTAATTGATTAGTCGACTAATCGATTAATTAACTAAATTGTGTCTGTAAAATTCAAATCAATTAATTTGATTTTCGATTTGTATTACTACTACTATGCAGGGTTGGGCAGCCTTCTATGACCGATAAATTTTACCGGACACCCGACATATAAATTTGTTCAATGTCCATTGATCTATTAACACATATAGAATAAAAATTGGCAGTATATTACTGTCCTAATTATTTGGTTTGCTTGATTCTGAACATAGGTTTTTTGTTTCAAAAAAAAATTATATACAATTTTAGAAATTTAAATTTCATCAGACAACCCACTTGTGCGATTGCCCAACCCTGCTACAATGAGATCTTTTGCTATAAGTCTGCTTCTAATTAGTTTACTTTTAGACAGTTCGCTTTTGGTTAGTTTTCATCTAATTCATGTTCAAGTACTATCAAAAGTTAGCTACTTTTTTGCTTAAATTTTGCAAAGCATAGCTCTTATTATAATATATATATGTTCTAGGATCTATGCACTATAGCCTTATTTAGGTTTGCACTAGTTATAATACCAGTTTGTATATTTTTATATAATATTTTTTCAAATATAACATAAATACTACATAGATGCCAAAGCTCTTAATATGAGTTAGTATAATTCAGGTTACAGATTTACAATCTGAGCTCAAAGTCAAGTTACTATAATACACATATATAAATTTTCTAAAAATATTTTTAGTATAATTTCAACTTTATATATTTTTGTTACAACTGCTTGGATATAATAATAACCAACTATACTATATTGCTATATCTAGCTAAGTTTTAATTTAGATAGACATGTTTATATTATAACATATAAAAAAATAACAAGAAAAAATAATTTTATAATTATATAAGTTTCTAAATAATATTTGTAATATATAACTTTGTACTATATATAACTATTTATAATTATTGCAATAGTATTTACTATTATATAGTTATTTTTTATTGTAATGATATAATATCAAATATTAAATAAAAGTTTTGAGTATAATATCAATATTTAAGGATTTAAAACATTATATTTTTGCTTTAATTTTAACAACAAAAAATTCCAAATCTATTAGTCTTAAAACATATAAATCCTAATATCTATAAAAATAATTTTTATAAATCAAATAATAAAATAGTTTTTGCTATTTGCAAAACTGTTATTAATCATACTAAAAAATTTGTAACTAACAATCATCTTAATTCAGTATTATATAAAAATAAAAGCATCTTATAGAGGTATCTTTAAGTACTATAACAAAACAAGATATTAATATAGCATTCACCAAAGCATTTGTTAAAGAATATTCTACTAAAAAAATTAATAAATTGCAAACATTTTTAAAAAATAATATATTGAAAATAAATTGATCTGATGCTATATATAAATAATCAAATATTAATTTTTAATTTTACTATTGGTAATAAGATTATTGTACAAATCAAATATATATATAAATTTATCTTCTAAAAATTTTTTAAAGTGAAGTAGATAAATAAAAAAATATTTTAATTAATCAGCTTATTTCAATTACAATTAATAAGACAACTAATACTTGTGGACATAGTATTGTTAATATAGTATACGAAAGTATAAAATATTCACTTTTTATAAATGCACTAAATTTTAAAAAAAAATTTATAATAAAAATGATATAAAAAATTTGACCAATCACAATTTATAAAAATATAAATATGGTGCATACAAGCTAAAGACAGCCACTAATTTTAAATGACTACTACTTTTTTTTAAAAAAAAATTATTTGCCAAAACCTCATTGTTATTTAATAGATTAGACTTAACCAAATCCAATGACGATTAAATATTTTCAAAATTTCAAGTATTAAAAAAGTTATAACAATTTAAAGTTACTAATTATTACTAATTACTATTAGTAAACAGCACAAATTTGAAACGTCACATGTTTTAATTATATTATTTGATTGTTAAATTTTAATTATACAAAATACTTTGCTTTAACAAAATGTTGTATAACAAAATACTGTAATTTGATTGGCTCTAACCCTAAAATTTTAAAATCAGATGCATATTTTAAATTTTGAAAAGGCTTGTATAACTGTTTGTCTTTAGCTTGTATGCACTATATGTGCCAAATTTTTATAAGAAATTATTAAATATCACAGATTAAAGTTTGGAACCAGTTTTATTTATAAAAACTAGTTGTACTATATTTAAAAAAATCAACTCAGATTGAACTCAGATTTGGTACACAACTAGTTATCCAGTTTATAAAACAAGGAAAATGGATACCATTTAGGGTCTGAAGAACCAATAGGTATCAGTTGGATTGTTTTAATTGTTGTTTTTTTTACATTACACCTAATCTAGCCAATCAAAATTCGTAATTTGCAGACACATACACAAACCAGGTCACTATGACTCTACCATAATGTCCTTCGAACAATAAAATGAATTTAAAACTATTATTATACAATTCAGTTAATATTAAAAAAAGTATTACAAATATAAATACCTATTATGAAGATGTAGCTAATATTCAGAATGATTAAAATAATTTAAATTTAGAATTATTTAATATAATTTTTCATATTAAAAATAATTGCAACTTGTATAATTTTGTAATTTTTTATAATTAATTTTTATAATTAATGTGATTATGATTGTTAAAGCTAAGCCAATATAGGTTTGTATCAAGCTTAAATTGTAATAAATTGATCTTAGCAATCATAATTACAGTATCCAATTCTGATAAAGAACTTGCTATCTTTTTAATATACAAAAAAAATATATATTTAATATAGATATTTAATAAGAAGTATTTAATTTTTTTTTTTAGAATAAATGCATATCTCGCACTTGTGTGATGTGCTTTTATATTGCACACTAATTTGATTAGCTAAATTTGTAGATCATTATTTTAAAAAAATAAACAAATTAATTGTGAAAACTTTTAGATTAGAGTTAGGATAGAAGGTTTACTAGAAAATTTTAAATTTTTTTGTATATATATGCAAATTTTGTACTGAACAAGTTTACTTAGTTGAATTAGAAAAGGTTCTCTTACCAAAATTTAGAGATATTCGCAATTTTTTATTTTTTTAACTCATTTTTTAACGATTTCTCTAAATTTTATTAAGACAACCTTTCTAATTCGACTAAATAAACTTGATCAGCGCTAAATTTTGCGTTAGGTGCAAAAAATTTAAGACTTTTTTTAAAATAATGATCTGCAAATTTAGCTAATAAAATTAGGGTGCGATATACAAGGACCCCAAAAAACTGATATAATTCAGAGGTTACTAAAAAGGAAATTTGCATAGAAATTTATCAAACATTGCATTTTTATATAGTAAATTTTTTAAATTTTGGCCTATTTTATATGCCTTTTGACTGATATTATACAAACTCAGATCTGAGTTGTATCAGAGTTCTTTAGGGTCCTAATATACAAGCACATCACACCCATGCGAAGCATATTAAACTTCTTTTTTTTATTGTTATTTTTTTAAGTTTTTTTTAGCTCTTCTAGCTTCTAGTTATAGAGTATAAGAATTACTTCAGTTAAAAAGTATTGGTAACAAACGTACAGTATATACAGTATTATTGGTTTTGTGTGCAGAACAATATTATTAATGAAAAAGAGAAACAGGTTAGTGATATTGTCAAATCTTAATACTATATATAATGTTTAATAAAATAAAGTTATGAAAAAAGGATAAATTTTAGCAAAAAAAATACAAAACATAGATATAAATCGATATATTTCATTCAATCCCAAAAATTTAATGATACTTGAGTACTGATAATTACTTATCTTATCCTATATTTAACTAGTTGTATTTATATATCCAGTTTGAATTTATTTGGTTCATATATATAACTAGTTGTATTCATATACCCAGGTCAAATATTCTTCAAATCTAATATAGTTACAAGAAGTTCTAGACAAATTGTAAACAAATATAAACAATTGGGCTGATTTTTGAAATTTATAAATAGAGTGTATTTTTTAAAAACTTTAAAGCTAGATAACTTCTGATCTACTGGTCTGTTTTAAATATTTTATTACCAAAATGTTCGTCTCTTTGAGATAATTCCAATGAGCCCAAAATTATTAAAATCCAATCACAGGATCATAAGATAATGCACTGTCAAATAGTAATGCACCTAGAGAATAGAGTTACAGTCAACCCTCTATAAATGCAACTCATAGGGACAAGCCTACAACGTGCATTTAGGGAGGTTTGCATTTAGAGACAGCCAATTAAATTGTAGCTTAAAAATTAGATCGTCAATTTTGTGTAACTTCTACCAAACCTGTATAACTTATTTTAAATACTAAAATTTGATTGGCTACTTGCATTTAGGGAGGTTAGTATAATATAAAATGTTATTCAAGAGAACGTGCATTTACAGAATATAGAATGTGCATTTAGCACTAATAACATTTTATGGAATAGAAAAAAACATGCATTTAGGGAGGTATTGCATTTATGGAGATTGCATTTATGGAGGTCCGACTGTAATTGGTTTCTAACCAATTAACCCGCTCTTTAGATGTGTCACTATTTGATATCTCACGATCTTGTAATTGAATTTTAATGATTTTGGGCACATTGGAATCGTCTCAAAGAGGTGAACATTTTGGTAGTAATATTATTTAAAACAGACTAGTAGATTAGAAGTTACTTAGCTTTAAAGTTTTAAAAAAATACACTCTACTTATAAATTCCAAAAATTGGTCCATATAACAAAAAATAAATCTAAATTACTTAAGATTTATTAAGATAACCTATTTTTTTCTTTTTAGAAAAATATTCAAAACTATAAAAAATATATAATTACATTTTTTTTAAACTAATTTATTAAATTTAAAGTCAAATTATTCTTTGAACAGTTGTAAACACTATGAATATTTGGACATAGACATAGGTAAAAAAAAAAAGTCTTGAACATAGTAAATATAACAATACTGTTTAAATTAAACCCAGATTTATTAAAAAAAGTGCAGTAAATTATAATTTTCTGGAGGGTTCTCCATCTATTATGTTATATATATATATACAATCAACTCTCCATAAATGCAACTTGTAGAAACAAGTCTACAACGTGCATTTAGAGAGATTTGCATTTAGAAAGAGCCAATTAAATTGCAGCTTTAAAAATAATATTATCAAGTTTGTATAACTTTTATCAAAACTATATAACAGTCATAGGACATGTCCTTTCAATTGCTGTCTATAATAAAAATTATAATAAAAACATATATGAATTTACTATAGACATGGATTAGAAGATTCTCTTTGATCTTACTTATTAATCTAAAATTAAATTTTTTGGAAATATAGAACAAGAGAAGAAGAAAAAATTGCGCTTAAAAATTAAATTAAAATTTTGCGATTTTGCACAAAACGAAAATGTAACTTTGCCAAAAACAAATATTTTTCTAATTTTAAGATAATAAATATATGTAAAATCATGCCCTGAGCAACTTTACTTATTGACTAAAGTAGGTTACCTTGTAAGAAAAATGAGGTATCTATGTACTAAAGTTAAAATTTTTGAGTTTTAAATATAAACCGTTTTTTGATTAGGTAACCTATTTTGGGCCCTTAAGCAAAGTTGTTCAGCACATGATTCTACTTGGTTTAAAGCTACTACGTGTTTTTTTGGACCTTTTACTAAGTGAAAAATGGGATTAAAGTTGGAAAAAAAATTTTTTTTTTAGAAAAATTTTTTTCCTAACTTTAAACCTATTTTCACTTAGTAAAAGGTCTGAGAAAATGCGTAGCAGCTTTAGACTAAGTAGAATCATGTGCTGACAACTTTGCTTAAGGGCCCGAAGTAGGTTATCTAATCAAATAAACGGTTTATATTTAAAACTCAAAAATTTTAACTTTAGTATATAGATACCCCATTTTTCTTACAAGGTAACCTACTTTTAGAGTATGATTTTACATATACTTATAATCTTAAAATTAGAAAATATTTGTTTTTAGCAAAGTTACATTTCAGTTTGTGCAAAATCGCAAAATTTTATTTCAATTTTTAAATGCAATTTTTTCTTCTTTCCTTGTTCTATATTCCCAAAAAATTTAATTTTAAATTAATAAGTAAGATTAAAGAGAATCTTCTAATCCATGTCTATAGTAAATTCATATGTTTTTATTATAATTTTTATTATAGACAACATTTGGACCATTTTTAAAGGATATGCCCTATAACTGATAACCTATTTTAAATACTAGAATTTGATTGGCTATGTGCATTTAGGGAGGTTAGTGTAATATAAAATGTTATTCAAGAAAACGTGCATTTACAGAATATAGAACATGCATTTAGCACTAATAACATTTATGGAATAGAAAAAAATGTGCATTTAGAGAGGTATTGCATTTATGGAAATTGCATTTCTGGAGGTCCGTCTATAGTATAAATAGCTAATAATATTGATTTTTAGTTAATTGCTGATAGTTGCTACATAGAAAAGTCTAAATTCTACTAAGTCAATTAATAGTTATTATTAAGTAAACTTGTTTGAAAGATCAAAATACACATACTTTGAAATTTTTATTAAAATTGAAGAATTTTTTATTATTTAACTTTTAATTTTTATATTTGTCAAATATATTTTTTTAAAAAATTTTAATTTTTCTGTCGAATATAAAATTAAAGTCAATTAATAAAAAATTTTCTAATACTTATAAAAATTTTGTAATAAATGTATTTTAAATTTCTAAATAAGTTTACTTAAATGATTTTAATCAATTTGCTTAGTAAAATTTAAACTTTACTATGTAGTAACTTTTGTTGATTGTGAGGTAACTTATTTTTAGATCAAAGACATTTTTGAGTTTTTTTTAAATATTATAAAATTTGATTGGTCAATAGTTCTATTACTAGGGGGTTTAGGGCCTATGTAAACCCTAATTATGTAATTTATTGCACTTCCCTAACAATTTAGATAGACCCAGGTTTGAAAGCAGGTTAATATATCTAGTTTTATCCTCTATTACAGATTGCTATATTGTATATTAATATGAGTGGCAAATTAGATTACAGGATCTTGTATAATAAAATAAAAGAAAAATTAGAAAAAATTACAATAAAAAAATCAAAAATTTTAAATAACTTGAAATTCCATTAAGTAAACTAGTCTTGAGCTTTTAATTAAAAGTTTTTAGCACTTAATTTTGTATATATATATGCACTTTTAATTTAATATTAATACTAGTTTAGACTCTAACTTTAACTTATAATCATTTTAATTTTTTTTAAAATAATACCTGCAATATTGCAATTTGCTAAATTTATCAAATGTTTTTTATAAACTATATACTTTAAATTATAACTACTTTTCAAAATTAAAAATTTTAAAAATCCCTTTTTTAGATTTGTTTTTAACAATAACCGGAAAATTTGAAAAAAATTTTTAAAATTTTTAATTTTAATTAATAATCCGCCTGTCAACTAGAGAATAAGTGAGATGTGGCATGCTTCTATCTAAATTTTTTTTAATAAGTTAATGATACATGTCACTAATTGAAAGTTGTAGAGCTCAGGAGGCATCCAGAAATAACGTTATACAAGAAGAGGAGGAGGTCTGACAAAATATAACGTTTTTTCTCTTAAGTAGGGGGTCAAAAAAATATAACGCAATTTTTTTAGAAAAAATTACTAAAAACTGATCTAGTAGTCCAAATTTAATGATTTTGGTACTATTCGATTTGTCTTGGTGAGAGAAGTTGAATGCTACCAATTACATTTTATTTGGATCACTGGATCAATAGTTATTGGCCAAATACCATTGGTCATATTTTTTCTTATAAAATTACTATATAACTAATGGTTTTTGTGAATATCTTTCGATCCCCAAATGATATGATTTTGGTATTATTGGATTTGTATCACTGAGATGAATCAAATGGTATCTAAATTATCCAAATCGGATTATTGTGTTAGAAAATATTCAAGTTTTTGTAAAATTATATATATAAACATATGGATTTTGAAAATTTTTTTATATAGTCGAGAGTAGATCAAGTGCTACTATGTGGGTACATAACATTATTTATGGATGCCCCTCATCAAGATGTATCTAATAGTGGTTAGATCATCCAAATCAGCCCAATGAATGTGAGTTATCATTAGGGTTCCTTAAATTCAAATCAAATCAAATATTGGATCAATTTGAATTTGATCAAATCAAATTGACCCTGATTTGAATTTGATTTGATTCAAATATTTGAATTTGAATTTGATTTGAATTTGAATTTTTAATAGTAATTTTCAAATCAAATCAAATTTTTTAACTCTTTGACGGCCTCGTCAATGCTTTATTAAGTATTTAATAATTTCTACTACAATCAGTGGATTATATACTAAGAAACTATAATGAGCCTTAATTGACAAGCTTGACCCCACCCGGCTACCTTTTCTGGCGCCCAGATGTGACTCGTCACACTGGGCCCTTAAAGGCCCAGAACTTCTGTCAATCACCATCAAATTGGAGTTCCCTTCAGAGTTTCATAAAAGTTTCCTAACAACTTTTCCAACATCCTTTCGACCTCTTCTTTTT
>QKWP01000500.1:212994-291747 GCA_003550325.1 Gigaspora rosea | reverse complement strand
AGATTTAACCAATCAAATTACTAGTTTTATTTGGCCGTTTCGGCCAAAAATGAAATTTATATTTTTGGCCTTTTGGCCTCGGCCAATGGCCGCGGCCATTGGCCAGCCAAATAACCAAGTGACATCACTGATCACAGGATATGAGCAAAGCTTATGATTCTGTAAACTTAGACCTTTTTACTAAAGCACTTTATAGAATCCAAATGCCATCTCAGCTTATTCAAATTCTTACTTATCTTCTTACTAATCGCTCTAACCAAGTTATAACAAACTTTGGACTTACACTACCTTACCCTGTACAAGATGGAATAGATCAAGGAGAAACAATTACCCACTTTTCTGGCGCATCTATTATGATCCTCTTATTCACAAAATATCTACATCCTATCTAGGATATACAACTTCAACTACTTGAACATCTCATATACTGCAACCCAACTCACATAAAATGCAAATTTCAGCATCAGTTTTAGCATACATGGATGATACCCTATGGCTTGCCCAATCTTTCCAACAACTGCAACAAATTTACAAACAGCTAAATCCTTTTACACAATGGCACAAATACAAGTTAACCTGCAAAAATCTATACTCACATCTAATACTAAACATGTACTACAATTACCCTTTATGAACTCTACTATTTCTGCTCAGCCACCAAATGTGCCTTTTAAATTTCTAGGATGCTGGTTCACAGCAAATCTTAAGTACAATATACAATCTAAATTAATCCTTCAAGAAATTTTTGACTTGGCCAATATATTACAAACTAAACAAATCACGGACAAACAGGCTGCATATATTATTAATACTATATTATTACCTATTTTAGAATATCGCATTCACAATATAGTCCTTTCACAAACTACATGCAACAAAATTTTGTCCAAATACTTAACAATTGCAAAACACAAAGCCAAACTCCCTAGAACAACACCTAATAGCACCATGCTTAACCATAATATATATGGCATCAAAAATATCTGGGATATTCAACTTCAGCATCATATTTCTAATTTCCTTACTAGACTTAATAACCAAGACCTTCTTGGTACAAGCACACATATTAGACTACAACAACTACAAAACAATCTTTGGTCTACTATTAATATTCTTGCATACCCTAATCCAATAATTGATGGACCCAACAAACATACTACAACTTTTAAAATCATACAACTATTAAGACATCTAAATCTTACAATTACCATCAATCCCAACCTTTCATTACCATATACTATTAATCACCCTTACAAACTATTAGAAGATATTCTTAATACACATTCACTTTATTCAATATTCAAACAACAATTATGGAAAAAAAGAATTCCGTACATAGAACAACTAACTTCAGCTGACAATTCTACACTCCTAGCTTGGCAACACATCTCACCAAGAGTAAATTATTTACCAACTGGTAAACAGCCAAAA
This sequence comes from Gigaspora rosea, assembly GCA_003550325.1. Lineage (NCBI taxonomy): Eukaryota > Fungi > Glomeromycota > Glomeromycetes > Diversisporales > Gigasporaceae > Gigaspora > Gigaspora rosea. The sequence goes on along the minus strand of QKWP01000500.1, from coordinate 290,316 downwards.
TGGTTTTTCATATTGGAAAATACTATTTTGGCTAATCATACTACTCGAACCATACAGTCAAACTTACAACTACCTTCAGTTAACTCTCTAGCTTTTAATACTGGCCATTATACTACTAAATCTAATACTTGGCTAATTACATACCTTGATAACAATATTATTATTGGCAAAGCCCGCAGGTTTAACTTAGACTCAAATACCATTTTAATTACATACTGGTTACCAAACTTCGACCACCAGCATACAGAACTATATCCTGCACCAGATATTACCTTTACACCTTGCTTGGGATGCAACTTTAATTCCTTTCGTATTCAAAATCATTGCACCTTTAATATTTCTGCTACTTTATCTACCAAATTTCTAGGAAGAAAAAACTATACAGTACTTCATCCTCTAACAAACTGAACCTTCATGCAAATTACCTTGATCTTTTATACTCAATTGCTCTTCGTAATCCAAGCTATATTCCATCACCACCAACTATTCCAATATATAATAATCCAATTTATGAAATATTTACTATAAACTAAGCCTCCAAGCTACTCTGCCAACTTGCTTTAACTAACTCTACTCAATCTAAATTTATATTCTATACTGATGGATCAGTTAAAAATATTTCAACAGAGCAATGCACTATGGGCATTGGATGGACACAAATTGCTAATAACCAAACAATCCAAAATTTTATAGCCCAAATTCAATTTTGGCCATCATCATACAAAACTGAGCTAGTGTCAATGTCAATACTCTCTGCTATTAGCACATGCCCATGGCACAGTACTATTCATATTTATACAGACTCACAATCAATTATTTTCAAATATTTTAAACTTACATCTAAACCACATCTGCTCACAAAATCTTTTCTTATAACTACTGGCCAATTTGGCACATCCTTCTTAATCTTATCAAATCATATTCATATCAACTACATTTACACAAAGTAAGAGCACATAGTGATAATATATACAACAATATAGCTAATAACTTAGCACAACAACACTCGTCAGCACCTGTCCTTTCATTTAACTACAACAATATCTACAATCCTTCATTTGCACTTCAATATAAACAATACTATATAGAACAACCTACTCGACGTACAATTAAAAATATCTGTAATGCTCATACAATTTCAATATGGTTATCTCAACACCGTATGGAAACCATTATACCAATATCACACCAAATTGATTGGAATGCCACGTGGCTTTTCCTAAACAATAATCATAAAAGATCATACAACTATACTAACTTTCAACTAAGCAATTCCAAAACATTTCGCATTAAAAACCTTCTTAATATTTTACCTACTCTGGCACATTTACACTGCCTCTACCCTACTACATTTAACAACAACTTATGTATCACCTGTAACAAACACGAACAAAATCACCATTGGTTAATTTGCCCCAATAACAACATATTGCTTTCTATTATTCAACAAGCAATAAAAGATACTTTCACACAACAAGTGTTAGACATTTCAGTTACAGAACTATCTGCACTACATTATAACTTAATTCATCATTATTGTCTCTCTTTTATACAACCACCAACTTCTATCTCTCCTTCAATTTATTCAACATTACAAGGTTTCATCCCTATACCAATTATTAATACTATTACTCAAACTAACACTTCTTACAAAATTGCAACACAACTTACTATTACTTTACTATCTAAAATATCACAAAATATACACAATCAATTATGGAAACCTTATTGTACCAAATTAGCAAACTGGAAAAAAACTAATAACATTCAACTACAACATACTACATACTATTCCACAAGTACTCAATTATCCTATACCCGTACCCCCTATACTTATAGTTGTATCTGTGGCATGCCTGATCAGCAACATAATGATATTGACAACAGGTGTCCTCCTGTTGGACTTGCAATCCGGAAAATTGAAATTTGGTTATATAACTGGATCAATTTTAGTACCCATACAAACTCTATTTTACATATTCAAATCTAGGTGAGTTTTAACCACTCTAGTAGGTTTAGGTTGCAGATTAGCTAAGTAGTATTACTATTTACAGTCTGAGTCTTGATTCTTGTAAATATAATTTGTAATTCATAAAACCCCTAGAGGTTTTATTCTCAAATTATTAATAAAGACAGAGGCAAAACCTCACCTTAACACCAAAAAAAATAAAAAATAAAAAAAAATAAATTATATAATAAACTAGATTAAATTAGTGGTTTATTTTTGTATAACTTTTTATTGTACATAATAACTTTGTTTAAAATTTTGCAAACTTTTTTTGATAGTTACACCAAAGCACTTGCGTAGTAGTACAAAAAATACTTAATTTAATTGGTTAAACTTTAAAAATAAGCAAATTTTAAATTTTTTAATTTTTTAAAATTTAAAAATTGAATAAATTTAAAAATTTTTAAAAACAATTAAATTAATAAATTATAAAAATTTTTTTTTATAAATATACTGTCTAGCTATTCAAATAATATATATTTATTTTTTAATTGCTAGTTAATAGAAAAAAATTAGTACTTACTATATACTAACTTTAATTTATTTAATTGAACTGCCAGAATATATGAGATGACCAATATAACATTAGAGTATATAGATAGATCAGAATTCATAACAGTCTCAAAGCAGAAATTATAACAATATTATGTCTTAAGTTTAAAAAAAATAAAGTAACTTGTGCAAATGACCTGCAATTATAACATACATTAGAAACATAAAAAAAAAAAAGAATAAGAAAGATTTGGTATATATAACTTTAAGTATACTATATAATGATCTGTCATGTAACAGGTAAAGTTATTACTAGTTAAAAAAGTTATTTCTTTAAATAATTAAAAAAATTGATCAAAGATATATTTATAGTAATTATACAGACAAATTTGTCTACAAACCCTTGCAGATTAAAGAATAAGCTTTTATTTTATATGTTAACTTAAGGATGCCTATACTATATAAATAATTTTTTAATAAAATTTACAAAATTTTAAATTGTATATAGCCAAACTTACTAACAAGCTACTATTCAGATTACATGAACAAATCTAATAAACTAAGTATATGAGTTTGCATTCAATTGGCTAATAAGCCAGAGATATATATATTATATATTTTTGTCTAAAATTAATTATATTATTATCTGAACATTGTAATTTATCATCATAGCAATGTATTGCTACCCAATTAGAGTGCAAGTACGGTGTAACGTGAAATCAGGACCCCAGATAATATTAATAGAGCTACGAGTTGAGTTAATAGTAAATTTTCAGACATTTTGTCCACTTTTTTGGCCCAAACTTTTTTTAAATTCTGCCTAAAATTAAAATTTAATTTGACCAGAATTTAGAAAAGGTTGGGCCAAAAAATGTTCAAATTTAATAAAAACATGTCCAGTTTAGACTCGTACCCTTATTATAATTATCCGGAGTCCTGTGAAATCGAAACATGACATGGTCTTTTCTATAAAAAAATCGTCTGTAACCCAAAATTTTGATAACGAAACCATTCTTTGTGCTCTTAACAAAAAAAAAAAAATTCCTTGCAAAATTTTACTATAATTTTTTTCTTTTCACCTATACACTACTCACACCTCACCCTAACCCTAACTAATAAAAAACGTCGGGCTATTTTGGTAGATTGATTTCACGTTGCACGTGATATTATTTGTGGTGATACGCATAGGGCAAAAATTATAAAATCCTTAATACAGTATATTCAGATATAAAATTTAAAAATTCATAAATGAATTAGTTGAAAATTCAATTAAAAAAAATCGCATTATATTGTCGCATAATTCCGGAGATGCATAGCATAACGATAAGCAGCATAATTTGGACCAATCGCATTACATAATCTGCCTCCTTATTTCGCATAATGCCGGGGTTCCTAGAACTTTAAACTATATAGTTTGAATTGAGACTAAATTTAAACCAAAGCCGTAAATAATGATACAGTCAATTCAATGTAAATATACACTCCATTAAGTCCACTTTTTTTCTCTATAAATCCATAACATTTGTCCAAAATCTGATTTTGCAATAATATATTGCGTTTAAAACATCAATTACCGTGTGTTATAGTTAGACTTGTTTACCCGACGAGTGCAAAAAAGAATGGTCAGAAAATTTTAGATTACATTTAATTTGTAATAAACAACTTGATATGTAAAAATAGATTTTAATTGGTAAATTTTCAGTTATTTACAAAGGTCTGAATAAAATGTAACCTACTCTGTTCTAGACTATAGATAAAACAGATCGCTTTATGACACAGTATTATCATTATTGAATACTGCATTGCATATATACATGTTGGCAAAATTAAAAATTTCAAAATCCCACCCAAATCCCAAATCCCAAATATAATGAAATTGTCCCAAATCCCATCCCAAATCTAATAAAATTCGTCCCAAATCCAAATCCAAATCCAAATAGTTTTGCCAGCAAGTATAACTGCATAAGGAACAATTGAAGATTAAAGAAAGGAGCGCTTTGCTATTGAGAGCAAGGAATTCTTATTCTTTGTAGCAAGACGAAAGAAAGGTAATTTTTTTTTTATATATAAAATTTCATTTATTATTACCTCTTTTTAGATCCAACACGTTAAGTTAAATCAATCTACGTATCAATTGTGTTAATTGCATACATAGATCAGCATAGGGACGTGAAGATTATTTATAGATTTGGAAATGCTATAAATAATAATCTTAACAATATGAGCAAATAGTTGAGTCAATATGCTAATCGTGCGTAAATTCTCTCGTGTGTTAGATGCACTATGCTAATTAATGAAGATCATACTTAATATTACTAGAGTAAAAAACAATATATGTAATATATGTAATCGTGAAAGAATGTTTATTTAGCCCTTAATCCAAACATACCTGATACTGTATTCCGGTCATCTGTTGGAAAAAAAAAAAAAAAATTAAAGAATTTCCTATCAACACAAACAAATCAATTAAATCAATTGATACGTATATGGGATAATTTATAGTTATTCAGGATCCTCCTAAAAATGCAGCACATGATTAGATAATACTCGTATGATTTATACATAGCAGATAGCATGATAAATAAACACAATACATGTATATACCAAATTTTTTTTTTTTTTTTTTTTAATACAATAAACGATGTACTATGAACAATTTATGACTAATATTCCTTTGGAACACTGAGTTCATAGATCATAAATAGTTAAATTACAAAGGGCTTGACAGGATAATAAGGTAAACTTTCCTGTATAGTGATTGTCTTTCAAGGGCAGTCGGACAAGAGTTTTTTATACTGATATGTAACGATGTACAGTACAATAAAAGATTATGTATTTCTTGGTCAAAACGCAATTAAAAAAAAAATAAAATAAAATACACTTTGCAATACATAGCAAAGTTAAAAATGAGCAATTTTACCATTTTAATATATTTACATTATACTGTCATGTAAATCCTTTTCTCTTCATACAATAGAAAAAATTTGATTTTGAATTACATATCAGATATGTTATGCAAATACAAAAAACAAATATTGGTCGTAAAGGCGTATTTGGCGTTTTCTAAAGAAGTTAAAAGTAATGAGTATAGAGTATTAAATACGTAAATAAATAATGAATGAATAAAATTTTTAATAGTTTGAAACCCTAAAAAAGATAATTTTTTTATGAAACGCGCGCTTTGTTTTTATATAAAGTAAGAATGATTACTTATGGTCTGGACATGAATGGAGTTTAAATAAACAAGATCTTCAATAATAGAGGAGAATTAAAAATTTTTAACCGAAGATATGATGAGAGAATAATAGATTTTTGAATGAGGCTGCAAAATTATTGCATGAATAGTTTCACAAAAGTGGGCGAACAACTCTAGTATGAATATGATCTTTTGTTTATTTAGTTGATGTTTAAGATGGTCTAGATTTTTGTCCAACATGCGATTAATAGCTTGTGATGCAATGTTCTTACAATCTAAATGAACCATTTTAGAAGACCACTATTTATTGCTTAGTTCGTGCAATTCTCGTGTTGTTTAGAGAACTTTTCACCGAATTTTCTTTTCCTTTTATATAGTTAATTTTTTTTTTTATTTGAGTTTCTGCATGCATAATAACATATTCTTTTAAAATGAATAGTTCCAAATTAAGCGTGTTATTACTATTAGAGGTCTAGATTTGTCTGTGCTAGTCTTTTTTATAATCAAATGTAACAATAAATTCTGTTAAAAATGAATAAAGATTAATGCTTGTTGATGGGAAATATCTCTGTTTTATCCCTTAAAGAAATTTGAATTTGTCACTCTCTTTAGTTATTAGATTTTTGATCTTTTAATTTTTTTTTTGGTTTTCTTTCACAATTATAACACATAGCATTTATACTATGAATGTAAGTTTCCAACTTTGAACCCAAGATATTTCAATCAATCATCCATTACTTCGTTTAAATGCTTTTGAATCCTCCGATTTATTAGACATCTTTACACTACATGTCAGAAAAAAACCCTCCTAAAGAACGCATGGACATAGCTGATGACCATGAACGCATTAAAGAAATTGCAGAACAAGATACAAATCGTGCTAGAATAATTGCATTAGCAGTTAGAGAGGCTTGTTCTATAGCAAATGTTGGACCTGATCGACAAGATTGGGATTCTGCTTGTCGAATAATTTTAGAAAATAATCTTCTCACACCAAAAGAGAAATCTACTATCGTTGCTTTATTAATGTGTAAACCGTTATGGTATGTATAAAATAATAAATTAACTTGCAAAATATTTGATATATTTTTTTTCGCGACAATAAAAATTTTAATATTTATTTTTTATATATTATTAGAAAATTGTTCTCAAGGAATCATTAATAATGCTTATTTCAATCTCGTACTATCTATCGATTTTTTAACTCTTTAGAAAAAAGACACAGATAACATATAAAATGACTATCCTCGTATAAACAATTAAAAACTCGGGAACTTACGAACTTACGAACCTACGATACTTTTCGGTTTTTTTTTTTAATTAAGAAATTAATTAAGTCTTCCTTTTTGTTAATAAGTTTAATTTTTAAGATTCGTCAATTATGATTTAAAATTTCTGTCGTTTCGTTTACATTTTTCCATAACTTCTATGATCATGTGACATTCAAATGAATGGTTTTTTTTTTATTATCATATATTATTAATAAGTTTTTATTTAAGCCAATCAAATAAATCAACAATAATCTAACCTCGGAAAATTCAAATTGTTTTCGTGTAACCGCTATAACAGTAAAACTGAGTAATGCGGTCCAGACCAAATATATGCATGTGAAGAATCAGGCCAGTGCTCAGTATCCTATATGTGCGTGCCACGGGATAATAACATCCGAGTAATGCACTAGTTTTTTTTTTATACACTGGTCCAGACCATCAACTTAACATGTACTGTACCTTTTGTCATTGAAAATTGATTGACTATGCTCGTGATTGACACCTGAATACAGGAATAAGGGTTTAAAATCGTGTTTTTTCATTTTATTTATTTATTTACCGGTATTTATTTATTTTTTGTCTAATTATATATATATTGTACTGTAATAAAAATCCAGAATCGGAATCTTTTCAGATTTCAAAACTACACTATTCCTGTATTCCTGATGGATCGTCGTTAGAATATAAAAAAAAATATATTTTTTGTGCATCAAATGCCCTGATAAAACTGCATTTGGTTCTTTATTTTACTTTTTCTGGAAAAATACCGAATATATACAATATTAAAAAAAAATTTTTTATAATAAACGATAACGATTCATAGGTTTCATAGGTTCAGAGATAAATAACTAGATAAAAAAATTCTTTTGATAAAAAAATTGTTTCTTACATTGAAACTTTATAATAAAATGTGTAAATCCCGTTGAAAATTTAACTGTACGCAACGTGCATCAATTTACTTGTAAATAAATGTGTATAATTTAAAGTGTGTAATACTTATTTTTTTACATTTAAATTGTCCTTATTTAAACTTTTCAAAAAATATTGTAAATTAATAATAATAAACATTTGAAATACTGGAATGCAAAAATAAATAATGGTATTATTAAGCACCAATATAATTGGTTGATTTTTGAGAACTGTTCATGGTTATATTACTTATATTACTGTATTACTAATACTAGTAAAGTATAGTAGTGTTTCTTGATGTTAATAAGATACAATTACAGTTATAAGGTAACTATACAATATGCATATATGGTACTTTGTACTTACTATAATAATCGTTAATCCTTTTGTCTGACATTTTAATATTATAGTTGTTCTCATAACAAAAAATTAAAAATATATTCATTCTCGAAATTTTTTCGGTTTCATATTAATAATACCTAAAATTTTTCGGAAAAACGATATAATTTCAGGAAAGTTGATGAATTTCGGGGAAGCGTGAAAATTTTTGTTTATTCAAGAATTTATGAGAACAACTATAATTGGTTTTTGTATTACCAAATGTTATTTGGCGTTCGGCTTTTGCTATTTTCATACTATAGCATGCAAGAGTTCAAAACTTAATCTGAATAATAAACAATATTATCGAGAATATCGAGAACATTGAGAAACGACGCTATTCCAAAAAAAAATTAGTATTGAAAATTAGTATTGTAAGAGTAGATTACATTTATATGTTCATAAATCGAAAAAAAAAAAAAATTCATATTATTCAATAGAATCAATAAATTACCGACGTTGATTCGGTGATTGTCCCAGAATAAATATAGAACTATTCTAGCATTGGCAAGTGTATCGCAGAATCAAAACATCGTTCGTTCATTACCAAGTGTATCGCAAAATCAAAACACACGTTGAAACTGCAGTAAAAGATCATATAAAAGATCGCCTTGGATATGATAGTAGAATTAAACCCGTGTACGAATTACGAATTACGAATCACAGGATTTTCATCAATAAATAAATGCAAATGTTTTTAAAAACCTAGACTGTTTATAATTAACGCAAAACGTGTATAAACATTATACCTCGGGTTTATTATAGGTTTTAAATCGGAGGAATGTAACAGATCCGGTCCTTAAATATGACCTTTTACTGGGGAGTCACACGGACTAATTAATCAAAACTATGTTCGATAACTATGTGATTTATCATATTGCAGATTTTTTACGTTTACCACAAAGCAAATCGATTTACCTTATCGGATCTTATTAACTCATATGAAAATCGATATTTTAGATATTTTAAAATGTATCAACTTGTTATATAGGCTGCAATCGCCTTGAAATTTTCACCAGTTATTTATATAAAGTCAAAGAATAAAGCTATGGTTTTATTTTTCTATTAGTATGTGGGTTTTGATCATTCACTTTATAGAGTACTTGAAAATTCATTAATTAGGACGAAAAAAGTTACATTAAAACATATAAATCGAAACTTAATTAGAACTTTAGCGAAAAATCAACCATAGCTACTTTGAAACAGTTATGACGAACAGTTTTCAATTAAAAAAAAATTAGATAAATAAGTACAATATTTATGTGATACCTTTAGAATTTTGCGCTTTTCTTTATAATTAAGTAAAGTAAAATTACGTTCGATATTTATTTTAATTTTACTGATAAAAATCTGCATTATGATAGATTACATAGTTATCGGACATAGTTTTGATTAATTAGTCCGTGTGACACCCCAACCTTTTACGGTACTAACCTAATTAACAGAATAAAATTCAATCTAATATAATAGTGAATTTTTTTAGGAAATTCTTTAGGTTGATATATGCTAGAATAGTTGTAAGAAAGAGCAATAATATTAAGAGAAATGATCTACTCTAACATTCAAAAACATCGCCAAGAATTATTTCGAGACAATACGATATACGAATATAGTAATAAATAATCACCGAAACTACTATCTTGATATACTAAAATTTTTAATGCAAAAAGAATTATTATTTAGATGCATTTTAGAATGATCTACATCAGTGAATATGCAAGATAATATGTAAGGACGAGCATTGCCTGTCTCTTCTCCGAACAATATTTTACTAAAACAAGAAAATGTTTAGTATATCATATTTATTATTAAAAAATTAATCTATATTATCTATACTATACGTATATTTGATTAAATATATTAAATATGTTTAATTTTTTGATTAAATATATTATATTTAATATATATTATATATTATGAATATCCGGATATTAATAAAGTAATATTAGAAGATCCGCTTCCCATTCTGAGTCTCTACAGATGAATGGATACTTGTGAATATTTAGGTAACTTCTTTTAGTTAGACAGATTGTTTATTGAAATGAATAAATTAATAAATTTACAAAAAAAAATTAAAAAATTAATAATATTTTATACACATAGTTTTTTGGATATGAGTACCATTTATTTTCCGCAACGGTCGGGCAAATCATCGGGTCTTCATATATTGGAAGATCCACTGGGCTATTCCCATAGTGGGAATTTTACTAAAATGTTTCAAGATTTTTTTTTTTTGGATGATTACGTCATATGCAAAGAACTAAATATTTGCAGATGACGCAATCTCTACCAAATAACAAGTTTTATACATATAATAAACTGCTGGATAAGAAACTTTTTTTTTTCACTGTATAATTAACCTTAAAAAAATTTTATCAATACATAGTACAATCATATCTTTATATATCCACTCCCAGTGTTATACGTGGGACAATTGAGACAAAGAAAAAAAAAAGCCAATATCACAAATTCAGCATCAATTTCACCAATAGTGGCAAATTATTTCACTACTTTGATTTCATCAAACATCTATCGCTAGAATTGAGACATTGCCGAGATGGTGAAACGGGACAAGGTCGTGAAAGTCAAAATGTGCATCATTGACAACTCCCTATGAAATCAAACTCTCTTTATAAGCACATATTTTCTAATCCCAGAGGTATAACTGAATGTTCCTATCTTTATTTTATATTGTTTCAATTAAATATACTCTCATATGTTAAGAATAGGGTATATACAATATATGTACGTACGTGCTTACCGGTACATACGTACGCGATTATTTAGAATTTTTTTATCTTTTTTTTTATCAATTTTTGTGTTAACGAGATTATATCGCAGGGTCTCATGTTACACGAATTGCGATATCTCCGAGTAAAGAATTCACGATAGATTTTTCTTAACAGAAATGGGATTGTTATTGTTTATATATCGTTTGTTGTTAACGTACGTACATTCTAAACTTTATTAATCTGATGAATTATAATCTATATACTTAAAAATGGTTCAACTCATTAATATAATGGAATTATCAAAAAATTTAATGTTATTTATAAAGTGTGAAATAATAAAATTACGTTCGAAGATCTTTCATTAATATATATGTCTTTTTTAAGCATCCAATTAATAAAAAGATAATAAACTTTGTTAAAAATATTTTCTTTACAAATAAAATTGAGTATAATTCTCTTGAAATGGTTCTTTTGAAAAATTTAAATTAAAAGAGATTAGAAGGATAAATGCAATATATTCAGGCAAATCCTTTAGAATTTTGGGCTTTTCTTTTATCTTCACGTAAAGCGATATTAAAGCGATATTAAAGCGATATTCAATTATTTTAATTTTATTAATGTGACACTCGTAATTTATGTAATTTTGCTAAAGTTTCAGTAATGTAATCTTTGATCACATGTGGTTTCTGAAATTAAAATTTTTCGGTAATAGTGGAGCAGGAATGCAGAATTTATGTGACAAAAATTTTAAATTTTGTGTGCGATATAAATTATTTGGTTTATAAGTACAATTTTAATGTCGTTTATTAAATAAAATAGAAACATGTAATTTTTATCTAGTTAAAAAAAAAAAAATAAATATTCAAATATTTTTTTTTTAAAAAAAAAATACGTTTAAATAAAAGAAATCTAATTTGAGTTCGTTGTCAAGTACGCACTTTATATAATAATAATAATCTATATTTACTTTTTAGAAAAGAATTAATACGATAAGGTAACTCGCCAGAAGCGTGACAATGGTGATTTAACAATGTGAAATTTAAGTTTTATACTGTATGTGAAAAGAATTATATATCGTTTTTTATTTATTAATTTAAATCATTATAACCGTAGTAGGTTCTGCCCTTCTACAAAGGTGAAAATACAACTCTTTTATAAATTCACATTATTATGGGGCGGGCGCAAGGAGCTTTTAACATTATTACTTCATTTTATTCTTTTCTACCCCAAGCCTTTCTCTACGTGTACTAGTTCTTCAGATGTTTGTTTGTCCCATATTTTTACTTAGGTTTGTTTATTATAGTTCATACGTTATGACAGAATATTCATAACCTCGATCATAGTTGCATTCAATTGCGTGTAGAGTTGAAGTCTTTTTTTACTCTTAAAAAATTCATTTTAATTCAAAATAAATAAATAAAAATAAAAATATAAAAAAACCTCTGTTCTTTCATCATATTTTCAATAAAAAGATATTCATATGCATTAATTTTTATCATCATTTTCATAGTTATATCATAATTAAATTTTGTATTTCATAATCTTTAATTTTGTAGGATTTTTGTCTTAAATTTCGTAGTCGTTTCTGCAACCACGATTACTTAATATTGTTATGTGGTGAAAATGATGCTTCCACAAGAATAAACTAACACGGGATAAATGGAATTAGGTAACTCGCCAGAGGTATGACACAGTGATTTATTTATAAGACTTAAAAAGATTTCATTATGTTATTTATGAAATAATGAAATCAATCTCGAAGTCGATTATCTTTTTCACTAATTATAAGAGTGAAAGGAGCTTTGATCAACGAACATACACTCTTAAAGTATAAAAGATAATTAAGTGAAGGGGCTTTAAGAAATGACGTATTCTTTACATAGCCCATTCTTAAGTCATAACAAATCCTTCAAGAAGATAAGGCTTAAGATATACATTATCATCCTTCACAGAAAATTACATACAGTACAGTATTCATCTTTTCTTCACTTATAAGATATTCAGCCTTTCTGCTACATTGCCACATAAAATCATTGAAGGAATGACATTTCACATTTTGTTTACCTTTGTTGTTTCATTCAGCCGACGAACCTCATACATCACCATAAAAATCCAAAGCCTCGATCAAAGTGACGTTTTCTCTCAATCACAGGGATTTTTGATACTTAACTTCGGAAAATACACTTACCTTGTGACACTATCCAAATTTCGGAAAATTCACTATTTACCCCGTGACAACACCTTCAACAATATAAGAATGGAATACGGAAATAGCGAAGCTGATGCTTCACCTTATCTGCTATTATAGCAAAGGAAGCATATGTGTAGCATAAAGGTACATACGTTAGAATTTATTGTTCAGAATTTATTCATTCGCAGGTAATTGTTTGTATCATTCTTACTATCAGATTTTTGAATATCAGATTTTATCAAAAGACAAGTCAATCGTCTTTACGGAACTCGTAGATAAGACTCTGATGCGCTTATCTAAGATAAAAAAACTTATCAAATTTTTAAAGAAAGTGTGTGAAGATATAGAGGTCTCTATAATTTATCATCAAAACAATTCTATGGACGCATACTACAAGTTTTGATTGATTCACAATCTTGGGCGACTAATGAAATTTTTGTGCTAGCATCATCATTTTTCCTATCCAGCAAATCCAAAACGTTCTCTCTCATTTTCCGCTAAATTCATAACTAAATTCAAAAATTCTTTTTCTTATCTGCTTGAAGCTGCAAAATTTAGTTAATAAATTTATTTTTTTTTGAGCTTTGGAGTTGTCGGAATTCATCAGCATAGTCTATTTCCTTAACGCTTGAATAACCACGAGTCCACCGAAAATTCTAGGCGATAATATGAAAAGTCTAACTCATCATAAGTACCTTTCTCCGAGTAAGTCTCACACGAACGTAGGTGCAATATATGAAACATAATTTGGTGTTAAAATATATAACTTTATTAGTTTATTTATTGTCGCGGATGACGTGATCATGAAATTCAGAAATTAAGACATATGATTGGTCAATGAGGTTTTTAGATTCAGAATTTCACAACATTATTATAAGAATATACGTACGTACTTTTTTAAAAATATTTAGGCGTAATAACAGACCGGGGCGTTAATTTGAAATTCGCCTTTTTGAAAAATTAGTTATATTATTCAAAATAATGCCCATGCACGTCCCGAAATAACGCGCACCACGGGACCGTATCATTTTTACCGACAATCACTTCAAAAACACCACATTTCACCGACAAGCTTATTTTACTGACGGTTTCGTAGACAGTATATTTCACCGATAAACTCATTTCTCTGACAAGTTTTTTTTTTTTATAAATTGTATTAACCTTAACTTTAATTCTGAACCTAACACTAACGATAATGACTAGAATACTTTATCTATGAAATGAGCTGTCAGTGAAATATACTGTCTACGAAGTATACTTGCCTGTAAATCAATCGTCCGTAAAAATAAATTGTCGGTGAAATGAGTGTCAGGCGTCTTTGAAGTAATTGTCGGTGCGTCTTTTTATGTGACTTAACGCATTCTCTAATACCTACGACATTATTAAAACTTCTCATTTTTATTATTAAGATAAGACGCATGCGCGCTTCAAAATACCGCGCAGGGAGAGGGGAGGCGTTATTACGGCGCAAATACGGTAATAAAAATTTACTATCTAATTGCTACTTGAAAGCATACCAGAGCAATAATACTGAACTAATAAAAAAAAATTCTATAGTTTGAGATATTACCTTAATTATATTTTTACACTTTTTTAATCATTCATAAACTATTTAATTTTTACGCTTTAATTTATTTTATTCGTTAACATACTAATAACATACTACTAAGAATATAAAGCGAATGCAAGTGATATTTGACGTAGTGAAGTAAAATTATGTGATTTAGTGTGTTTTTGATTAATCACATTAAGGGTATTCTTAAATAATGAGCATGATACTCAAACATCACAATTAATAATGATATTTATAGAATTTAAATGCTTGAACATACCCTTTTTTTTATTTTTCATAATCTATTCGGTTAGGTGCCGGAGATTAAGTTTCAGTTGCGTTAGCTCTCTTTATAATGATTTTGTCTTATTTCAACTACAACAGAATCAATTTATGGAATCATTAGCATTACACTTAGGTTAAATATTTAAAAGATGAGTTGTATTTACTACATTAGTATCAAGGTATTGGCTTGCTTTAAAAGCTTCTACAGTGCGCGACACCTAAAGACTAAAATAATTTCAAAACTTAATAGCTCATGATACAGAAAAGATATAAAAAAAAGAAGCTGCTAAATTGTAGCCAAGTTAATTTGCTACAACTTAGTGGCTTTATTTTGAAAATAATTATTATATATTATTGATTTATATCACTTTAAATATGTACAATTTTTATATGATACATTAAAAAATTACCAAAAATAAGACAAATCATATGTTTTGGTCTTTGTTTATTGGCAAATTTTTAAAAAATTTGTTAATTAATAAAATTTTAGCCACTAAAAAAAAATTTTGACCAATCAAAATACAAGGAATCAATAAAACATCAAAATTCATTATGAATTTTTTTAAAATGGGACAAATTCGTCGCGAATTAGTATTTTAGTCTTTAGATGTCTTGAACTGTAGCATTAAAAATAACAGCAATTTTTTTTTTTGATCGTTAGAAATTTGTTGAGAATTCATTGTTTATTATGTTGACATATAAAAAATGTAATAGTAATGCTTGAGCGAATTTTATCAATGATAAATTTTGAAGAAAGAAGGGGTTTGCATCTTGTTGATACTTTCAAATGGTAACTCACTTGTTAATTTATTCAATTTTCGACTACCGGATGCAAGGTACCCTAGATAGTAGACCACTATATGCTATGATTAAATGTGGTTCTTTTAAAAAATTTAAATCGCATGTTATAAACGCGAAGTGTATATGCATCTCAAATTTTTACACTGTACGATATAAACTTTCAACCATGTACTATACCCGGGTCTATTAAGGGGTTCTAAAATTGGTGGAATGGGTCTTGTATCCGGCCATTTACGGTAATTAAAAATTTACCTCCACTCCATTGAATAAGGTGCTTGAGAACATCCTAAATCAAATAATTTTCGTGTCCGTTATTAACCTTAATTAACTACGAAAAGCATAGGTACGGCCGGTCATAATTCCAGCTAGCCAAAGGTGCCTAATTCAATTAAAGGACTTTAAGTCCGCAGAATACTTTGTGGGTAATTTGAGCTGAGTAATTTGAACTGAAAAGATGATATGCTCCCTGGAAAATTAGCGAGATTGCGCCGAGTATCATTGTAACAGTAGAACGAGGGAGAAGCAGCATCAGCTGGTGGTTTCCCGCTTGCTCGAAGCAGGCCGGCTATTAAATAAGAAACTAGCAGAATCAGGGGACTGTCCAAAGATTAGACGTTCTGATTCCGCCATTAGCCTATGTGTTGATTGGAGTGCTGCTTGACGAGTTGCTATTGCTTGGCTTGTGCGTTTTGGTTGTCATGATATTTGTTGTTCGGCTAGTTATTTATTGGTTGTTTGTTATTGATTGCTTGGCTAGTTATTACCTCATAGATTCGCCTCGTTGAGTATGTTGAATGCATATGAGTGCTATTGTTGGTTGCTTTATTATTATTAATATTGTTTTCTTTTTTCTCTTTTTTTTTTTTTGTTCATTTGCTTGAAACTATTGTCGATTTCTGTTTCTTGTCGTTCTGGGATAGAAGTACTTCTTGTTACAGTGTTAACATAGTGTAATTGGGGTGCTCGACGGTGCCAATAGTTTGGACCAGTGTAATTGGATCTCTATGGCCAGTGGTGGTGATGTTCTTTGTAAGTAGCAATTATGTGAGCCTACTGATAAATGATGTCTGGTTGCTTGGGATCCATCGGCCCTGGTGAACTCTTGTGTCTGATTGTTAGACTGGATCTTTGAACTGCATACGCCTTCAGGGTGTTCACCCGAGTATATTAGTTATTACTTTTTTTTTAATAATAAGACCTGCAAAACAAATACTTTGTCTCTGTCTTGTTATATTATAAAATGCTAGTTATTCAATTAGACTAGGTTATAAAGGTTATAAATACTATTGCCCAGAAAGTTTATTACCTGGTTCACTAAGTTTCTGTTTATTAACCAAGGTAGTCCCTTGTGATATATGCTTTGATTGACAGATTTGTGAATATGATTTTACTAATAGTTTTAGTAGCTGCTCAATTAACAGATTATTGCATTATTCTAGCTAAGATGGTTTATTGTATAATATTTTAGTACTAATAAGTATAATAAAGAATTGAATCCCATCTTCAGCTTGCATTAAAAGTGATGAACAAAATGCTTATCTTATGTCAACTTTTCAACAAATCTTCCTTTTTCTTGATTGATCTTTGCAACAAACAATTAGCAAAAGCATCCAAGTTAGCCAAAATCGATATCACTTCCCTTATACAAACTGACATTAGCTCCTCTCTATCACAGACAATCATTTCCTTAAAACAGATCAAACATACAATTTGGATAGCTCGCATCTTAGAAAAACTACAAGAACAAAACAAACACATAGACTCCTTTGTTAATCACTAATACAACGATTTCAAAAACAATACCAGCCATATACTAGATAGTATTCTAAAACAAAGACCCTACCCTGTAAAAACGGATAAAATTATCCTTTCCAACTGCGTCAATAACAGAGAAAAATGAAATCAAGGATTATATAAGACACCACTTCAAGCTATAGACCACTGCTAATCCACAAAATATGGAATAGAAACGAGACTGGGAGAAGATATATCTTTCTATAAAAAATATTGACTCTAGAATCTATAAATCAATTACCACAACTATCACTCTACAAGAACTACAGGAAACACTAGCCAAACCCCTGAAAAACAAGGCAACCGGTCCCATAGAATCTCAAACAATATATTTCAATACCTGCATTTAACATACTTCTAAAATATTCAATAGATATCTAAAATTAAACATAGTACCCGACCAATGGTTCCAGTCGAACATGTAGCCGATACCAAAAAAAATAAAATATAATTATGATTTAAGCACCACTAGGCCCATTATCTTAATCGACCATACAAAGAAATTATTTACAAAAAATAATAAATAACAGAATGATACTGGTGATAAGGCGCTATGAGATACTTTCAACTATGAACTTTGCTGCCTTACCCTACTAGTTTATACTACAACCAGTAATACAATTAACCCATAACAAACAATTTGGGTCCTCTCCCAAGATATATCAAAAGCATTTGACTCAGTCAATATACCAATACTCAAGAAGGTGCTATTGAAAATAAGAATTCCATATACAATTATAGAACTACTAATTTTTCTCTTCTCTTATCATACTAACTATATAAACACAGATATAGGTTTTACTAAACTATACAATATCCTTGATGGCATAGACCAAGGTGATATCTACTATACAACAACAATACACTAGATACAGCAACACAATCCCTTTTTTTTCTCTCATCAAATCAATACTTCCATCATGGCCTATATAAATAATTTACTATGGATTGCTCTAGATAAAGAATCTCTAACTGATATATTAAATACAGCTATTAGCTTCTACAAATACAACAACATCTGAGTCAATTTTTCCAAATTCTTCCTATTTACAAATACCATTAAAACAGACCTTTCTATTATATTTGACAATACTGAACTAATTGCATTACCACATAATACACTACTTAAATACTTGGGAGCCTGGTACATAGCAACAAAAACCTATACATACATCCAAAAACTTTTCACCACAGAAATAGTTAATATTTAAAAAACTATAATTTGTACAAATTACAGAAAAACAGGCAATTTATATAATCAACTATATCATAATTTCCTGTTTCCAATATTTTCTTTTCTCTTTCTACTTAAACTCTTTATAGCTAAAAACTGTAAAAAAAATATATATTGGTATTACAAAACAAAAAGAAAACTGACAAAAGAAGTGCACAACTTATTCTTCTTCTACTTCAGTATTTATGCTCTAAAAATATCGAACAAGCCCAACTATCAATACTAGTCTTTACTCTTACCAAAGATCTAAATTATCCCAAATTCTATACTTTCTATTTGAAACTATGCTTACATTGGTGAATTATATATACATAATCTTACATAAGATATTATAGCCCGTAATATTACAAAAATCTTATGATCGATGCGGTATATTATATAATATATGCATTATATTACAGTAAGGGGCGTGCTATTTCTCACATAATTTATACCATGGATACATGGGTCAGGGTGGTGATCACGTCTATATATGGGTATTTTCAATTAAAAGAGCGCATTTTACATTTTTTTGAAAAATGAGTTTTCGTTAGATTCATATAAATTTTGACATGATCGACTTTTTTTAATTATAAATGAAAGTCGATTTACATAATAAAAAATCAAGATAATGTAAAAAGAAAAATGACATGAGGCTGCGTAGAGTCAACACGTCACGAGTTTACCCAATAGTCACCTGCCGTCTTTAACCAATCAATATCGTGAAATTTGATTAATCCTGGATCAGTCCGAAAATCAAAACAAATAATTAAACTCAAATATCTCAAAATAAAATATATGTAAAAATGGGCCATTTTGATTGAAGACACTCCCATATTATATATATAATATATATATTAGATTATATACGGTATATAATATATATATAATATATATTATTTAATATTAAGTAACTTTTTTCTACTGGTCTGTTTTGGATGATTGTACTACCAAAATGTTCGTCTCAATGAGACGATTCTAACAAGCCCAAAATTATTAAAATCCAATTACAGGGTCACAAGATCATTAAAGTTTTGTATTTTTTTTTTTTCACTTAGGCAGTTTCGCCAGTATTTTATTAAGATACTAAGTATATTGCTACATAATACACTTGTTTACTCCTAATTTGCAAATCTGACATTACCCAGCTGCTGTAAAAAGTGTCCAAGTACAACCTGCCGCACTAATTTGAAGACAAGCTAAAAACTAAAGGCTATGTTAAACTAGCCTAAGTGCCACACCATAATGGCTTCTTCTCTCCTTCATATTCCTTTAACTAACAAGGAATTTACTAAGGACAAAATAAGGAGAGGAGGTAAACATAAAAAAAATATCAAGCCAAGAAAACGAGAGATACAAAAAGAAAAACAAACAAAAAAGAAAAAACGGAAGAGAAAAACAAAAAAGAAAAAAAACCACATGGTAAAGCACGAAGGCTAGTCTAACGAAAAAGAAACAAAAACCAATGGAAAAAAGAAAAGGGAAAACACTATTATAACCCGTGGAAGGTTGAATAAAAATTATATAACAAATGCAACTATTGTATATCTCTACTTTAAAGCTACGCCTTAATTAATATCTTCTTCCGACTATACGACCAACCTCGAATATCCCTATACCATATCGATTGAGCACGTCGTATGGAGTAGTACTGAAACTGTATTCGTAAACAAACACGTCACATGGTTGCATTCTACTGGATCCGTCCGAATTTGAAAAAGTAAACAGCTGATCTTTTGGAGGGGGTAAACCAAATCCCCACTTTTTATCGAAAATTTTGGAAGAAAGGCAGGAAGGCGAAAAAGATGATACAAAGGAATCACTTGTAAGAAATCTACAGGAGAGTGTTGTTGGAAAACTTATTTTTTTGCTGTTCCCCATTATATAGTCACAGGTTACTTCGTCGACGGAGTGGAAATGATAACTCCACCAAAATTTTTCGTACAAGGGCACCACCTCCTGCCAGTTATCTTGTACCAAAACGCTTTTGGCTTGCATGCCGAATATATCAAAGGAGTCCCTAGCTGACAGTGAATAGTTGACCTTTGTAGAAACCGTAGGTTCTGTGTACTTCTACCCACGCTCCAACAAAAAACTTTTTGTTTTTTTCCGTCAGAAATTTGGTCCAAGTGATCGTTGGAAAGAGTTGTTGTTTAAGGTTTTGTATTAGTATATATATAAATTTTAATATATATATATATTATAAAGCAAAACCTTAGCTATCTTATGACCCTGTAATTGGATTTTGATGATTTTGAGCTTGTTAAAATCGTCTCATTGAGACGAACATTTTAGTAGTAAAATCATCCAAAATGGACTAGTAGATCAAGAGTTATTTAATATTATATATATTAATATAATATATTATGGGTACTGCTATTTACACCATGGTTTTTGCTATTTGCACCATGGATTTCATGTAACAATAGATCATCAATCAACATTTTCTATTTGCACCATGGTAATATATATTGCACCAATAAAAACTCGCCTTTTTTTGTAGATTAATAGTTATTGGCGCCGTTAATGTCATGTCACACAGATCTTCTTTTGGTAGCCTAATCTAATGCGGGCCAACCCTAACCCTAAATTTATAATGCGGGCAGACCCTTACCTAATTTTTTAAGGCCTTAACATAATGCGGGCCAGGTTTTTGCAATTTTGTGTAACCTTGGACTATATTCATGTTGCACCAATAAAAACTCGCCTTTTTTTGTAGATTAATAGTTATTTCGCGCCGTTAATGTTATGTAACATTACACAAGTCTTGTTTTGGTAATCTAGTAAGCCTGCTAACCTAATTTTATAATTTGGGCCAACCCTAACCCTAATTTTATAATGCGGGCCAACCCTTACCCTAATTTTTTAAGGCCTTAAAAAATTAGGGTAAGGGTTGGCCCGAATTATAAAATTAGGGTTAGGGTTGGCCCGCATTATAAAATTAGGTTAGCAGGCCTACTAGATTATCAAAACAAGACTTGTGTAATGTTACATGACATTAACGGCGCGAAATAACTATTAATCTACAAAAAAAGACGAGTTTTTATTGGTGCAACATATTGTTATCCTATATCCACTTCTTCAAAGATATTAGGTAACTAGAGCGATCTTAGACAGTGAACACTTTGTGTAACCTCACTTTGTTACTGTGATATATCTAAGTCGGAAGGCGTTTTTTAATAAAACTTAACAAAGAAGATTTAAGGCAATTTGCAATTACGAAAGAGGCTACAATTAAAAGTATATGAGGATACTAATAACTGTTTGATTTGTGTAGTTAATAGTTGTTTTTATTATTGAAAGAGTATGAAGACTCGATGTTGAACTTGGGGTCCACATCGGCCGCTTTTATACATTTTTGTTTTTCACAAATGTAACGGACTATATCTATTACATGTGCAATAAATGCTATATCTATTACTAATAAAATATATAGTATAAATGATATAAATGTAATATATGAAATAAATGATATATGTGTTATAAATAAAATATAGAGTATATATGCTATAAATATGACATGTTTTATAAATGCCATATATGCGTTTTGGCGCGCAGTAGATCGCCTAGCCAATCAAATTGTAGATCTGATACTTGATCATCTATTGGTTCCGATCTTGGTAACCAATGGTCGTACAGGGATGATCTATAGCTCGTTCGAACCGTCTCATCGAGCTGAGTCGAATGGTGGTTGTTTCATCGAATTCTAATCACTGGATCGAGAGTTATGCCCGTTTTTGTGTAATTTTTATAGGTCAACAATATATTACCATGGTGCAAATAGAAAAGGTTGATTGATGATCTACTGTTACTCAAAATCCATAGTGCAAATAGCAAAAACCATAGTGTAAATAGCAGTACCCTATATTATAAATATTAGTCATTATATTAACCAATCAGAATTGAGATTAGGGTGATCACACCATACCTGATACATGGATATGGTAGCTATTAAGCATATCGGTGAATCGGTGTAACATGTTGGCTTGACCAATCATGATTGAGGATTATAAAAAAAATTTTACGCAAAAATTTATTACAAAGCGAATTTTCACAAAAACGGCCTTTTTAACCAGCTTTGTATTTATAATTAAGTACATAGAAAATTACGAAATTCATGTATTTAATTATAAGCCAAAAGTATATTAAAAAGGGCATTTTTTTGAAAATTAGCTTCTGAATTTATCCTTGATAGTTACAAACCCATTTTTCAATGCCCAACCTATCCTAAAACACCCGAATATTTCAACAAACGATAAAAGTACTTCTTTCTATAGCTTAGCATAGCTCTTTTATTAAGTTTTATTGGTTTTTTAACTTGTCTAGATGTCAAAAAGGCTCTTTTGTTAGTTGTAACAAGTACTTCGTTTGTTAGTTTTTCAACGTTACTTAGGAGCAAATTTTTATGTAACAGTTAATCAAAAAAAGACCCAATTACACCGATCCGCTAATATGGTAAAAATATTACGTGATAAATGGCACGCCCCTAATATTATGGTTAGGGGAGTGACAAAAATCAGGTAATTTTTTAGGGGGGAAGGGGGTAAAAAAAAAGTGAAATTATATATAAGGAACCTGACTATATATATATTAAAGAAGAGGGAGGGAGGTAGACCTCTGATAAAAAATAATTAGGTGATTAATGACATGGCCCTTATTATTTCAAAATATTTTGAAATATATTGTAAAATATTGCAAAATAGACCAAATAAAAAATGCAAATTACCCCTTCTACAGGGGTCACGTACTCATGCAAATCAATAAACTAATGCGTGCAGGAGGCAATTATTTGATATTTTTGCATTGTTCGCAATATTTTGCAAATTTTGCAAATTTTCAAAATTTTTTAAAAAATAAAATTTACAGGTTTTCACAAGTTTTCACAAGTTTTTACAATTTAATATAAAATTTTATTTATTTATTAGAGAATAGAAATTTGTCGCACCCGCGACATGTCACACCCCAGATTCTGACCAATCAAATCGCACAATTTTGTAGACAAAAATTTTAAGTTTTAAAAATTAAAAATTTTACTAGTAAAATGTAAAAATAAATAAGTGATATTAAAGCATATAATGTAAAAGTTTATTCTGAACAACTTTTTCTAAGTCATAAGGATAGATTGTCTTAGTAAAAAAATAACGATTTATAAGAAAAATCAAAAATTTTAATCGTTAGCACATATAAACTTTTTTTTTACTAATATAATCTATATTTACATTTAAGTATTACATGTAAGATTTTACGCTAAACAACTTTTTCTAAGTTAAAATGGTAAATTGTTTTAGTAAAAAAAAAGTTTTATATGTGCAAACTTTGGAAATTTTTGATTTTTTCTTATAAACCATTTTTTTACTAAGACAACCTATCTTTATGATTTAGAAAAAGTTGGCCAGAATAAAATTTTACGTTATATGATGTGCTATTTTATATATATTTTATACTTTATTAAGTAAAATTTTAAATTTTTAAAAATTAAAATTTTTTGCCTATAAAATCGTGCGATTTGATTGGTTGAAGCAGGGGTGTGACATGTCACAGGTGCGACAAATTTATTTTCTCTTTTAATTAATATATTTTTTATATTACTATTTATTAAAAAAATAAAATAATAAAAAAGAAACTACTCAAATTTCTATTTCTCAGAAGTAAAATCTATTGTGTTCTTGCAATGTGCTAAAAAAGTTAAAGTTTGTTTGCAAAGTGCCAAAAATGTTTGGGCTAAAGTGCTAGAAAGTAAGAATTGTATTTTTGCAAAGTTCTGAAATAAAATAAATTAATAAAAAAACAAAATCTGGCAAACAAAAACAAACCTGGCAAACAAAAAAATAAATAAAGTGAAACTTTGCAAAAACTTGCAAAAACTTGTGAAAACTTGTGTTTATTTCTCTAAAAAATATTTTTGGAACAGTTGTATATTCTTGCAAAGTATTAGAAGTTTAAGTTGGCTTGCAAAGTACTAAAAAGTTGTTGATATTCTTGCAAAGTGCTAAAAAGTTGTTTGTTTTTTTTTGCAAAGTACTAGAAAATAAAACTCACAAAATACCAAAATAAAATAAATTAATAAAAAAAAAATTAAAAAAAAAAACCAAAATAAACAAGTAAAAAAGAACAAACAATATTAAACAAAGAAATGAATAAAGTAAAAACTTGCAAAAACTTGCAAAAACTTGTATCTAACTAAATTTTTATTTCTCTAAAGAAGTTTTTTTGAAAATTTAAAAATTGCTAAAGAAATTAGTTGTGTGTTGCAAAATGTTAAAAGTCTGTATTGGCTTGCAAAGTGCCAAATTGGTATTCTTACAAAGTGCTAAAATGTTGCTAGTTTTCTTGCAAAATGCTAGAAAGTAAAAGTTGTGTTTTTGCAAAGTGGCAAAATATTATAATATATTTATTATATAATTTTTTTTTTTATGTCAAAGTTCTCACTTTGGGTTAATAAGTCTTTTATTCAAGCCTATAGATCAAGGGGGCCTCTTTGGGCACCCAACATTTGTTACAAAGATGAGAATATAACTAGCTACATGTACAACTTTTGGTTGTCTAATTTAAGTAGCCACTTGAAGGTTCTACACTAGCTGCCATACCTGCAACCCAACTAGGAGGTTGCCTATTTAAACCCTCTGGTTCCCATTCCTCTTGCCAACCCTACTTGTTTCACTGGTACAGCCCTCTAATATATTAGTTAGTTGAGGTTAGTTCCAGATGCTGTCAATAAATATCCCTTTAGAATACTTTATCCTTATAAGATACTTGGTAGAGCATTTCCTGTCCTACACAGGTATTACCTACACTTCAGTAACTTATGTACTTACCAAGGCCAAAACTTGCAGTTAGGGAGGTACCCTTGAACTACTACCATTACCTACTTTTGCCCTTGTAAGGTTTGCTCTAACTCTGGTACTCACTATTACTTTCCTACTGGTCCTTCTCCGATTTATCCCAGATTTCCAATTCAGTTAGCCCAGAAGGGTCGATCTATTTGGCATTAGGTGCTATATAGTTTTTCTTCTCCTGATACCTACTTCTATAGTGTAGGTTCTTTTCCTCTAGTACAATTCCAGTAGCCAGATTGGTGGACCTCATTCTTTAGATCAAAGTCATCCAGTTCTCTAGCTCTGGTTTTTGATACTCCAGTTTTGGTAGCACCGTCAAAGATCTTTACTACTTCCTTACTCAGGACTTGCCAAATGGGTTTCTGTTTCTCTAGTTCCTTGGATTTGTCTGTGTAATAATACACAACTATGCCCAAAGCTCTTCTTCAAGATGGTATACCAAAACTACAGGTAATATACCCAACCAATCAATGAGAAGTAGTTACCAGAACACAGGTCTATTTTTTTATAACATCACTGGAGGGATTTGAACCCTAGACCTGCCACTTGGGGTAACAACTTACCAACTTCTCTAAGTCGCCACACCCATATTTATTATTGTCCAATGCGAAAATGATGATATACCAAAACCAAAAGTTATTTTTGTCTATATATAAAAGTTCTTCAATTTCAAGTATTTATTTATAATTTTTTTATATCAAATAAAGGAAGATCTAAGCTACATTTTAATATAATTTTTTTTATCATTTTATAGTAAATTTATTTTATTATAAATTTTTTTATAAATCCAATTTTTTTAAAAAAAATTTGAAAAAAATTTTTATTTTTAAAAAAATTATATTTTCGCCATTATTTATAAGCTTGTACTATGCAAGTGCATTGCCATGCATATGCTAAATATATAGTTAAAATTTTAGCTTAATTGAATTAGTAGTTGTTAAAATATAAATAAAAACTAATTTACTATAACAAAGTTATACAAATTGCTATATATAGTAATTTTATATATAGTAATTATCATTAAATTTTTAAAAATTTATATTTTAACAACTACTAATTCAATTAAGCTAAAATTTTAACCACTTATTTAGAATATATTTAACAATGCACCTGTACAATATAAACTTATAAAATTGTAAATTGGCAACAAAAATCTATTTTTTTTTAAAAGGAACTTTTTTGCTTTTTTTTAAAAAAATACTAAATTTTAAAAAAATTATTATACAACAAAATATCTATAAAAATATAATAAATATTATATCAAAAGATAGTTTAGAACTTGTTTTATTTAGTATAAAAAATTATAAATAGATAATTAAAATTAAAAAACTTTAATATATGGATAAAATTAAATTTTTAATTTTAGTATATTTATATTTTAGCATTAAACAAATTGAAAAAATAAGTAATTAACAAAATTTTTTATAGAAATAAAATTTTTTAATAAAATTTATATAAAAATATTTCTCAAAACATATATTATAAATAAATTATTTAAATACTTATATTAAATTTTAAAAAAAAATTTTTATTATTAATAGGTTGGTATATCTATCTTTTTGCACCCGACAATATATAATTATTAGTTATTGGATTAACTATTCTTTACTATCAGTTATATGATATGTCACAACAAAATTTTTTATATAAAACTTTATAAAAAAACATATAAAATTACTATAAGCTTTGAATCTTTGATATTTTTTCCTCTACATATTAACTTAAAATTAAAAATTTCAGAAATATAAAACAAGAAGAAAAAAAAAATTGAGCTTAAAAAATTAAATTAAAATTTCATCGATTTTGTACAAAACGAAAATATAACTTTATCAAAAACAAATATTTAATAATTTTAAAATAATAAATATGTGTAAAATCATGCTCTGAACAACTTTACTTAGGTGACAGAAGTATGTTGCCTTGTAAGAAAAATATGTTACCTATGTACTAAAGTTAAATTTTTAGGGTTTTTAATATAAACTCCCTTTTTGTATTAAAATAACCTATTTTGAGCACTTAAGAAAAGTTGTTTAGCATGCAATTTTATTTAGAGGTTATTTAAGATGTGCACATGCACAGCTGTGCACCCCTTTATGTTTTTAAAATTTTACTAGTATTACCTCTATTGCAATCTCAAAATTTTACTATAGTAAGGGGAGTAACAAAAATCAGGTGATTTTTTAGAGTGGGAGGGGGTAAAAAAAGTTGAAATTATATATAAGAACCTAACTATTTATATATTGAAGAAGAGGGAGGGGGTAGGCCTCTGATAAAAAATAATCAGGTGATTAATGACACTGCCCTAACCTCTGATGCACTTTTAACAAAAAATGCTCCTCTTGCAATGATACCTTTAAATTCTAAATTTAATTCTAATTCTACTCCTAACCAATCCCAACCCTAATCCTAACCCTAATTCTAATCATTGTTTGTATTTGTTACTATGGGTGCACAGCTGTCCTTTTATAGGGTACACAGTTATGCACGGTGCACAAAATTAATAAATCCTTTTATTTATATTTAAAATCAAAATGCATTTTTTTGGCCATTTACTAGGTGAAAAAAGAGTCAAAGTTAGAAAAAAATTTTTTTTTTAAAACAATTTTTTTCTAACTTTGACCCTATTTTTTACCTAGTAAATGGCAAAGAAAACACAGTTTAATTTTAAACAAAGTAAAATTGCATGCTGAATAACTTTGCTTAAGTGCTCAAAGTAGATTATCTTGATAAAAAAAGGGGTTTTATATTGAAACCCCAAAAAATTTAATTTTAGTACATAGATAACATATTTTTCTTACAAGGTAACCTATTTCTGTCACCTAAATAAAGTTTTTCAGTACATGGTTTTACACATATTTATTATTTCAAAATTATTAAATATTTGTTTTTGGTGAAGTTACATTTTCATTTTGTACAATAACAGTGAAATTTTAATTCATTTTAAAGCTCAATTTTTTCTTCTTCCCTCATTCTATATTCCTGAAAAATTTAATTTTAAGTTAATATGTAGAGAAAAAAGTATTAAAGATTTAAAGCTTATAGTAATTTTATATGTTTTTTTTTATAAATTTATATATAACAAAAAACTTAGTCATAAATAGTATGACAAGTCAGTTAACTACTATTATATAAATTTAGTATAATATTAATATCAATAAAATAAACCAATTATTTTTAGGGTTTAGGTTTTTCATATACCCATATAGCTGTACATCTCTGTGTTTAAGTAATTAAAACCAGTTATGTGCTTATTATATATTTCAAAAAAAAATGAAGTTTTTTTATTTTTATTTATCATAATTCATAATTATGTTACTAATTATATTATATTTTTAGTATTTCATATCATTATATAACAATTTTAATTTAAAAAAAAAGCACAAATACAAATTATCAAATAAATATCATGGATTATAATTTAAAATAAGGGTTTAGGTTTTTCGCGCACCTGCACAGCCATGCACCCCGTAATCAACCAATCAAAACCGATCATATGGTATTTATATTTTTTTTAAAAAAACAAGTCTTTTTAATTTATTTTTTAATTCGTAATATTTACATCATATAGTAAACAATATTTAATTAACTGTAATCGCATAATTATAAATTTTAGGGGAGTAACAAAAATCAGGTGATTTTTTAGGGGAGGAGGGGGGTAAAAAAAGTTGAAATTATATATAAGAACCTGACTATTTATATATTGAAGAAGAGGGAGAGAGGTAGGCTTCTGATAAAAAATAATCAGGTGATTAATGACACTGCCCTTATTAAAAAAAAAAAAAGCGTGCAACGAACATCAACAAAACCCCAATATCGTCAAGCCGACGATACATTAGCAACGGCGACATATATTTTATTAAAAAAAAAAAAAAGCGCGCAGCAAAGTAGATCCATGCTACAAACATCGAATATCGTCACACTGACGATATCAGCTAACGGCGACTTCCCTAGTACTTGGTGCCGATTCCACGTCACAACGAACCTATAAGCAAAAAAAGTGAAAAGAATAGCTAATAAATACAGGAATATTGCAAAAAAAAAAATAACAAAGAAAAAAAGAAAAACTACTGTACTCACCAAGAGCCGCTGATTCCACATACCGGCAATTCCCAGACCCAACGAAGCAAACCCGTAATACTTGGCGCCGATTCCACTTCACAAAGAACCTACAAGCGAAAGAAGAAAAAAGAATAGTTAGTAAATACCGAAATATTGCAAGAAAAAAAATAAAATAAAGAAAAAAAAGAAAACTAATCCCCAAGAGCTGCTGATTCCACGTTCCGGTAATTCCCAGACCCAACGAAGCAAGACAAGACAAACCCCGTAATACTTGGTACCGTTCCATGTCACAAAGAACCTACAAGTCTAAGAAGAGAAAAGAATAGTTAGTAAATACCGGAATATTACAAAAAAAAATAATAAATAAAGAAAAAAAAGGAAAACTACTCACCAAGAGCCGCAGATTCCACGTCCCAGAAATCCCAGACCCAACGAAACAAGACAAGACAAACCTCATATAAAGAAAGAAAACCTAAAAAAATAAAAAAGGATGAAAAAGGATTAGTAAAGATACTTAAAACATCGAAAACAAATCCTACACTGGAAAAACGTACAAGACCAGCTTATAAGAATGCTGGAAAAGAATCAAAGCCATTTCACAAAACCGCCGAAGAAACACGTAAGATCACATTCCACAAGCCGGAGAAACCCCACAAAAACGCTGGAGAAACACCCCACAAGATCGTTCTGCAAGACTACCCACAACGACGCAAAATCAATTCACAATCTAACGGCGACACCAACGACGAAAACGACACCAACGATGACAACTAACGACGACGACACCAGCCACGACTACGATACCAGCAACGACAAGACACCAACGACGACGGCGAAAAGTGACAAACTAAAAAAAAATCAATAACAAGTAAGCGAAAACAAAAAAAAACAATACTGTAAAAAAAAAAATAATGATTATCAATCTTTGATAATCATTGTTTATATAGGGGTGCATGGCCATGCAGGTGCGTAGAAAACCTTTTCCCTTAAAATAAAATATAAAGTCTATCTTTTAATTTTTTAAAACCACTTATACGTGTTTAATATAAACTCTACTGAAAAAAAATAGCAATAAAACTCTAATGATAAAAAAGGAAGTATCAATAAATAATATTATACAAAAGAAGTTAGATGAAATATAATATTTTTTCAGAGGGTCAAAAAAATATAGTGTAATTTTTTTAAAAAATTTGTCTAAATTCTTTAAATAATTTTGGTACCATTCGATTTGTCTCAGTGAAAGAAATCAAATAGTGCCAATTTTATTTGACAAAAAGACAATGGCGATCTGTTGCTATAGCAACCCTAATATACCTAATATGATAAGCCAATCAATTTAAAATTGGCCCGGCTCTGTCACTAACTCCAAATTAGATAAGCTTGTTCTTTTTTTTTTCGATTTACCTAGACTTAGATCTGTTTTTTTTTGTTTCACAATATATATTAATCTTTTTCTGACTTTCTTTAGATAAATATTAACTTTTTTTTTATTATAATTATTTTCTTGTTATTGGAACTAACATTTTTTTTAAGCATATCTCATTCGAAATTAGAATTGAAACAAGAAATGTGACGAACTGGTTTTCAGCCAAGTATATACTTTTTTCCTTTACCAAACTTTTTTCTTTACTGGAACTAACTTTTTTCTTCGTTAGTTACTTCTTTGTTGCAAAATGGGTCTAGGGCTAGTCTTTACATAAGGGCACTTTTTTTTTACATTATTTTCTCTTGTATTTCATTTGAAATTGGATCTGGGATGCAAAATGGGTATTGGCTTCAGTGTCATTGCTGCTGAAGCTTTCTTTGATGGATCTGTGATATCGTTATTTAAAACGCAAAGTAGAGAATAGTCTTTCAAATGTACCAGTTTTTTTTTAGTTTGCAGCATCATTGGGCTGGTCTTTCAAATAAATATCAGCTTTTTTTTTCTTGTGTTTTGCTAGTTTTTTTTGTTCCAGAACTTAATTTTCTTTTTCTTTAGGTACTTTTTCATTTAAAATTGAGGGCCTGAGACATAAAATGGATGGAGCTTCAAGTCGTTGTTGTTGAAGTCTTTAGCGGCATCATTATTTGAAAAGGCAGGAGGCTAGCCTTTCAGATAAGTACTAGCTTTTTTTTTCTTCTTTACCATTTTTTTTTAAACTAGCTTCTTTTATTTTTTAGGTTTCTTTGTTTGAAATTGAGGGCCTGAGATTGTTTTAGTGGGTTTTGTCTCTTCAGTGATATCATCGTTGGTAGTGGATTTCATCACTAATGATAGATTTGTTTGTTGCTAGTATCTCTCTTACAATAGTAAATTTTGTTGGTGGCGGTTGCGAAATTCATCATTTGTATTGTGAGCAGTAATTTCGTTGTTTGTGTGATATCTCTATGGTACATTGAAATCGAATTTTTGTGGTTTCTTTTACAATAAAATTCTAAACAAACATAGTTGGTTAGAGTACTGCAAAATTTTGAAATATTAATGATCAAATTGTCATGCATTACTTTGTAGTTTCTTCAAAATTATGAGCTTAAATTACTTTTTCGAAGAACTACAGATGGCTTTACCAAAGATTCATTTTGGAGATTATCTGATAAGCAAATACATCATATTGTAGTTATGAAGGCTAAAAGCACTGATGAAACTCTTGGCGTATATAATTCTATCAGTTGAGATAAACTGATAGAAGCAATGCAATAATAGCTTTATTTTTTATTAAAAATAATATAATTCAAAATTCTATTTTAAGTCATATCCAAGTTTTGGATTATGAAATACAATATGATGTATTTTTTTTTTATCATAATAATTAAATTTTATTAAGCCCAAGCAAAAAGTTTTCGTTTTGCATAACATAGTGTTCCAAATCAGCGGATTAGATTTTTTTTGAAAAATTGAGTCAGCATTTTACTTATTTGCACGAGTTTGATTTTGTAAATAATCAAAGTGCATGAGATAAAAGTTTAAGGTTAGGGCATTAATATTAGAAATAATAGAATTAAAATAATGCTTACTATATATAAAATTTCATTTTCATCATTTTTAATTAGTGCACCAAGATCGATTTAAATATTGGTTTTTGTATATTTTTACTTTTTTTTATATGCCTGTTTGGATTCTTTGTCGGAATAGTCAAAATTTGCACTCTAATTTGGCTATTTCCTCTCGTATTACCCATGTTGGATGTATTGGGTCAGCGGGTTATGCTTAATATAATCGGGCAATAAAAATTGATCACATGAATCACATATTCAATTGATCAATCAAGCATGTAATTCACGTAATCGATTTTTATTGGTCAATCACAGGGTCATCATGGCAACAGGTCACTATAAAATAACACTCTAATTTTAATTATTTCAAAAAATACTATATAGAATTTTATAAATTTTTTTTATATAAAAGATATAAATTTAATTAATTTATACAGTGCAGACAGCCTAGTCCCAACAAATAAAATTAATAAAATTCAAATTGCTAATCCTTTTTCAAAAAAAACTGTAAAAAAAAAATACTATCTTAAAATGTTAAATCAAAACAAGCTAAACACTTTTACGTTCTTAAATTTTTTTAAATCTATTTATAAACAAAGTTATAGCAGATTAAAGTTATAGCAATTTGTATAATAAAAATTCAAGATAATTGTAAAAGAAAAATTGTATGAGGCTGTGTAAGGCCAACATATTACAAAATTATCTAATAGTTACCTGTTACATTTAACCAATCAAAATCAGGAAATTTAATTAATCTCAAATCAGTCTGAAAATCAAAACAAATGATTAAACTCAATTATCTCAAAATAAGATATGTAAAAAAAAACCTATTTTAATATGTAATACCCTATATAACTGCCTACTATATTACTAGAAATACTATAAAATATGCTATATAGTAATCAAAAAAAAACAAAATTTAAAAAAATTTTAACAATTTTATAAATTGCAATAATTTGAATATCTGATCATTATTGTAGAAACTGCTTGAGAATACTTTAAGTAGTGCTTTATAGCTGTTTTTTATAAATTCTGGAACATTAGACAAAAAATTGACTAACTGAATATTTGTCGAATCAATAATTTTTGATTTGGTAATAATCATTATCGAATTACAAATTATCAAATTGGCAAATATTTGGTTGATCAATTTTTGCTAGATGTAATAGAATTTATAAAAATAGCTGTGATTAGAGTTCCTAATAGACCAAAACAGATCAAAATTTAGATCATACTTAAAAGTCAATTTAATAATATATTTAATATCATCTTTGCTAATTCATAATAATAAATAAAATTCAACAAAGTTCATTTTAAATTTTGGAATGCAATGCCTTGAAATTTATGTTATAAAATATTAAACTATTATGAGTTGCATAATATAAAATTGCAAAACTATAAAGCATTATAATAATTATCTAGGTCTAACTATTTTTAGTATAGAATGCAATATTATTTTTAAAGTTTAAACAATATTCAATTGCATCACCAGTTGAGGACCCCAGATATCTAGTATAGAGGTTATACTTGTTTTTTTAGCAAAAACCCCTGAAATTTAAGAAGCAAAAAACAGTTTTTGCCAATTATTTTGGCATCTGGTGGACCAATTTAAACAAACTTTTTTTTAAAATGAAGCTCTCAGTGAGGCGCATCTAAAAAAAAAAAAGTTCATTCAATTCTGATTACTAGATCAAAAGTTATTTAAACAAAACTATTTTGTTATTTTCAGCAAATTGGACCAAAATTGGCCAAAATCCAGTTATGACCTGTATAAAAGATGCTGGGGTACTACTAGTTGAAAATGATGGTCATATGGACTATTTTTTCTCAAGTAAATATAACCATTACCTCTGTAATAACCCTAGAAACTATCCAAAATATGAAAAACCATCAATGTTTAATATACAAAAAAAAAAAAAAATTCTATATAATGACAGTATCTAATACATACATTCCAGTGGCATTTTTTTTATTTGCAGATTTGTAATAATAAATAAATTTTATATGTTCACTTTTTTAACTCCAATTCCAATTTGATAACAATATCCGACTATTTCTTAT
This sequence comes from Gigaspora rosea, assembly GCA_003550325.1. NCBI lineage: Eukaryota > Fungi > Glomeromycota > Glomeromycetes > Diversisporales > Gigasporaceae > Gigaspora > Gigaspora rosea. The sequence goes on along the minus strand of QKWP01000500.1, from coordinate 255,562 downwards.
CTTTGCAGAGTTGTAATAATACTGTAAATAAATTAATTTTATATGCTTGCTCTTTTTAACTCCTATTCCAATTTGATAACACTATCTAACATCATATATTTTGCTATAAGTAATAATACTATTTATCTCATAGAGTAACTAGTATTATTGGACAAAACTAGTTTTAAAGATGAAATTTAATCTATTGATAAACAAAAGTAATAAATTTTTTTTTATATTAGTAATAAAATTTTGGTAAAAAAACAAAATTTTTGATGAAAAATAAAACTTTGACAATAAATAAAATCTTTATTGAATACAAAATCTCTGGTAAACACCTAGTATAATAAATTACACATAGAGAGTGTTAGTTGTGCAATTGGACAAATTGAAACCAACTAAATAAAATAAAATAGTGATAATATAATAAAGAAAACTTATTAAGAGACCGAACTAAATAATAATAGCTATACAGTTATTCATATGTATAAAATAACTTTTTTTTGAGTAATGAACAATCTAATAGTACATCTATATTCAGTAGATCTTAAATACTAATAAACATAATTTAATAGTTACATACATATATCTTATGATTTTTTTTATTCTATTGCTATCAAAGGTTCATAAATTAAAAAAAATATACAAAGTTAGTTATAAAGTAAACTATAAAAATGAGAATACTAAATACTTTGTCAAATTTTTTACTATAATTCATTCAAAGTGTTACTTAGTAAATACTGCATGCTTAGGGGCGCGCCATTTATCACGTGATATTTTTTACTTAGTAGCCACCCCTATCCATGTATGGTGTGATCACTTTACCTAATTCTAATTGATTAATATAATATATAGACGTGATCACTACCTCTGACCATGTATCCATGGTAAAAATCACGTGATAAATGGCATGCCCCTTACAAAGTAAAGTCTATCAAAAAAATTAATATTTAACAATTTGATAATCAAGAACTAATTTACTATTTGTACTACTTTAATATAAAATTTAATAAAAAGTTTATCGACCTTACTTATATGCTAAAAATTTCAATATGAGTTTTGCTTATATATGATCTCTGTTATATTTTTATATAAAAATTCTCTGATTGACTAGCAAATTATTAATTAAGAAATAATAATAATAAAAGAAAAAATAAATAAATTAATAAAAATAAAAAATTAAAAATAGTAAAAAATTAAAAAAAATACAACATAGTCTGATCAATCATTGCAGTACAATGGGTATGGTATATGATATCCAACTATTGGCAGGAATAGGACCCCGGACATCTCTGATATATGTTATATATTTTTTTTAGCAAATTGATTCAAATTTGATCTAAGGTCCAAATTTAAATTTTAGCAAATTGAAGTTAATTTTAAAAAGGGTCATAATTGAATATTTTGGCGAATTACAAAGATTTTATGCATGTTATATTTTATTTTTAGCAATTTACCCACATTTTTGCAAAAATTATTGTAACTAGTTAAGTTGCGCTATAATGATCGATCCAGATATAACAAGTTGTTAATGGCTATATAGAGTAAAGTGATAATCAATTATAATTAAAAATAAATAAAAGTAGTTGTAGCATGTAATTGGCTTTTGGTATCAATAGCAACTTGGTACTTATCCCGCATATGTATTATGATCATTGATCGTGATTGTATATCAATAAACAAATAAATATGTAATGCAATTGCATAGAGATGTGATTTAGTTAGTAATTCACATAATAATTGTAGTTAATATTATCTCTATAAGTTCTTGATCAAATTTAATAAAAATTTTTTTATTTGAATTCTATGGATTCGTACAATTAAAATAAAAAAAATTTCATCAAATTTGGTCAAGAACTCGTAAAGATATCTTTGATGAAAGTTCCTGTAAACAATTTCAACGCAGCTTCTTTGCAATATGTTTTTTTGCTTTTTCAAAATAACCCACTGTTCGGCGATGATTTACAAGAAATTTTACTATGCTAACTAAAAAAAAATTTATAACAAGACTTATAGCGCATATCATGGACTAATAGAATCTCAAATTTCATGAAAAAATATTGAAAACTCATAAAGATATTAACGTTTTTGTAAATTTGAACGCATACGTTTTCGCAAGTTTTCCCCTAAATTCAAATGCTTCTGGAGGCACTTTCTCAAAATGAAACATACAAAATACGATTAAATAAGTTGATAGAATAGATATTCAAGAGTTTTCAGTTAAAATTTTATCAAAAACGGATTAATATTGATGAAGTTTTAATGATTTTTTCAATTTGCTTCCAGATTCGGGATTTTCTAAAATTTTCAATTTTGATCAAAACAGAAAAATCACCATCACAGGCTAGATTTTCACAAGTTCAAATGAAACAAGTTACTGCGCACTAATAAAATCAATAGAGAATAGATTAAAATTTTGCTTTCTAAAATTTCAAGTTATTTGGTTAAATATTCATTCTATAATAGCTTTTTTCATTTGGCGCAGCTTCTTTTAAAAAAGCTGCGCCAAATGAAAAAAAGCTATTATAGAATGAATATTTAACCAAATAACTTGAAATTTTAGAAAGCAAAATTTTAATCTATTCTCTATTGATTTTATTAGTGCGCAGTAACTTGTTTCATTTGAACTTGTGAAAATCTAGCCTGTGATGGTGATTTTTCTGTTTTGATCAAAATTGAAAATTTTAGAAAATCCCGAATCTGGAAGCAAATTGAAAAAATCATTAAAACTTCATCAATATTAATCCGTTTTTGATAAAATTTTAACTGAAAACTCTTGAATATCTATTCTATCAACTTATTTAATCGTATTTTGTATGTTTCATTTTGAGAAAGTGCCTCCAGAAGCATTTGAATTTAGGGGAAAACTTGCGAAAACGTATGCGTTCAAATTTACAAAAACGTTAATATCTTTATGAGTTTTCAATATTTTTTCATGAAATTTGAGATTCTATTAGTCCATGATATGCGCTATAAGTCTTGTTATAAAATTTTTTTTAGTTAGCATAGTAAAATTTCTTGTAAATCATCGCCGAACAGTGGGTTATTTTGAAAAAGCAAAAAAACATATTGCAAAGAAGCTGCGTTGAAATTGTTTACAGGAACTTTCATCAAAGATATCTTTACGAGTTCTTGACCAAATTTGATGAAAATTTTTTTATTTTAATTGTACGAATCCATAGAATTCAAAAAAAAAAAATTTTTATTAAATTTGATCAAGAACTTATAGAGATAATATTAATAAAAGGTTTTAAAAGTTAAAATATTTAAGTGACAAAATCGAATAGCAATTCCTTAATTTTATTAATAAAATAATATTATACCCAAAATTTTATTAAATGATTATAATATTTTGCTCTAATAAAACTTATTTAGCACATAAAAATACATTATGCAAGTAAATTTACTTTTATATTTCTTGAAAATTTAAGAAAAGATGCTTAATTTTTGATTTTTTGATCAAAAAATCCAAAATTAAGTATCTTTTCTTAAATTTTCAAGAAATATAAAAGTAAATATGCCAGTAAAATGTATTTTTATATGCTGCACAAATTTTTTTAGAGCACCTGAACCTAAGAGCACTATCTAAATGTAATAATTTAGTTTTTAGCAAATTACTATAAAAACTTCATGTAATAATTGAATTTTTAGCAAATTTACTTGATTTTGGAGATAGCAAAAACCTTAAAATTTGTGCAGATCAGTTATGACCTATATGAGAGATGTCCGGGTCCTGCAGGAATTGAATGTGCAACTATCACAAGTCATACACATTACTAACTAGAGTAACCACAACAAATTTTTTTAATGTACTCCTTTTGTTTATCAAATTTCAGATAAAATTTGGCCAATCAGATTGTCATACTTGTCAATATGAATTAATCTTACTTGGTATATTATGGGCTATATATTACATTGCATACACTTTCACTTTTACCCAAATTTTCTAAGCTTTTTTTTTTATCATGAGTTATTCATACTGTCATAACCATTACAATTGTCATATTGCTTGTTGGAATAAAAAAAATAATGATAATAATAATAATAATAACAATAATAATAATAATGACAATAATAATATTGAGATAGAAAGGTAAAAAATAAAAAAATTAATAAATTTAAAAATAATAATAATAGAGAAAGAATTGTTAGTTATAAAGAAACAATTGAAAAATTGTATCAATAGATTAATGTATTTGTATTGATATCTATCAGTTCATGAGTGAGAACGAATATATAATTTAATTGAGAAAGCAATAGAAAAGGAAAAAGATAAAAAAATTGAAGAAGAGAGAAATAAAAATAAGATTAAAAGGTAAATAAAAAAAATTAATAATTTAATGATAATAAAAAAAACTTTTTTTTTTATTAGATTAAAGAAAGAATTAGCGGGCATGAAGAAGCAATTAAGAAAATATGACAATAAATTAACATACTCACATCAATATCCGCTTGTTCTTAAGTAGGAAAAAGGAAAAAAAAGAAAAATAATAAGGAAGAAAATGAAGTAATAGAAGATGAAAGAAAAGAGAAAAAGGAAATGAAAAAGAAGAAGAAGAATATGGAGAAGAAGAAATAGAAAATGAAAATGAAGATAATAAAAAAGAAATCATTGTAATTGATAATGATAAAAAAATTTTTTTTTTGTATATATATATATATTATTTCTTTTTTTATAAATAATTGTCGCAGATTATCGTGAAATCGGATTATCGTGAAATCCACGTGATCCGTAATCGACCCATAACTGTGCACTGATCCAAATTCCGATCTAAAACTATGTCGCCGAGCTGTTAGGGTTAGGGTGGGTTTGGAACTTGCTGTTTGTTAGTATTAGTGTTAGGGTTTGGGACTTAGACTTCGAGTGCTTGTTCGTTTTTTTTTTCTTTTTTAGCTTGGACTTAGGCTTGTTTTGATTTTTTTTTTTTTTAGCTTTACGGTTTGGAACTTTTTCAGGTGCTCATTTTGATATTTTTTTTTTTTTTTAAATGCAGAAACATGACCACCAACATGACTATGTAATCAGGATAAGTAGAAACTTGAATTTTATTGAATCCAAAGTTGGCTTACAAAAAAAAAAAAAAAAGATGTTCTAAAAGATATTCTAAAAATACCCGATATACTTTGTTTTTTTTTCTAGAAAACTCCCACCTCAAAGTAACCGTTTTTTTTTTGTTTTTGTTTTTTTTTTCTAGAAAATATCCCACCTCAAAAACCCGTTTTTTTTTAGATTTTTTTTTTTTTAAAAAAAAAAAAAAATTAAAAAAAAAGCTTCGCCCACCCATCCACCCACTTATGACTTATTTTGTACGACCTTAACTCACTTGACGGGGACACAAATATCTTCGCCATTCATTTCAACAACAGCTGTTCGATTGTTGGATGCGAGTGATTTAAACACTCCTCGCTAGGAAAAGGTCGGTTGGCAAGTGAAACTAACAGTCGAAACTGGTAAAACTGGTGAAACTTAAAAAGTGATTGGTGAAACTGGTGAAACTAGGTGAAACTAGGTGATATGGTGAAACTGGTAAAACTGGTGATACTGGTGAAGCTGGTGAAACTGGTGATACTGGTAAAACTGGTGAAACTGGTGATACTGGTGATACTGTTGAAATTGGTAAAACTGGTGAAATTGGTGATACTGGTAATACTGGTAATACTGATGAAACTGGTAACACTGGTAATGTTTAAAATTTTTCAAAAAAATAACTTCATTTAAATAATTTTTTTAATTAAAATGTATAATTTTGAAATTTATTTGTAATAAACTGCTCAAAATTACAAGATTTAAATTTTATTATCAGTATTATTAGTATTACGGTATTGCTAATTTTACCAGTACCACCATTTTCACTAGCATTATCACTGGCATCACTAGTATTATCGCATCACCAGTATTGCTAGTATTACTGGTTTTAGAGAAGTGCAGTAAATAATGTAATTTCCTAGGAGGGGGGTCCACCATCTATCATGTCCTATATATATATATAGTCTAAATAGCCAATGATATTGAAGTGTTCATCAAATATTTTTTTTTAAAAAATTTTATTTTTCCGTCGAACGTAAAAATCAAAAGTCAATTAATAAAAAATTCTTCAATCTCATGAAAATTTTGTGGTAAGTGTATTTTGATCTGCTAAATAAGGTTACTTAATCGATTTTTTTCGATTTGCTTAGTAAAATTTAGACTTTACTATGTAGCGACTTTTGTCGATTATGTGGTAACTTATTTTCAGGTCAAAGACGTTTTTGAATTTTTTTTAAATATAATAAAATTTGATTGGTCAATAGTCCTATCACTGGGGGGGTCAGGACCTATGTAAACCTGAATCACATAATTTACTGCACTTCCCTTACTAATTTACTAGTTTCATCAATTTTACTAGTATTACCAGTTTTACTAGCATTACCATTTTAGTTTCACTAGTTTCACCAGTTTCACCAGTTTCACCAGTATCACCAGTTTCACCAGTAACACCAGTTTCACCAGTAAGGGGCATCCAGAAATAACGTTATACAAGAGGGCAGGAGGGGGTCTGACAAAATATAACGATTTTCCTCTTAAGTAGGGGGATCAAAAAAATATAATGCAATTTTTTTAGAAAAAATCGTCTAAAAACTGAACCAGTGGTCTAAATTTAATGATTTTGGTACCATTCGATTCGTCTCGGTGAGAGGAGTCGAATGGTACCAATTTCATTTTATTTGGTTTACTGGATCAAAAGTTATTGGCCAAATACTATTGGTTATTATGTTTTCTTATAAAATGACTATAAAATCAATAGTTTTTTGTGAATAACTATTGATCTAGTAATCCAAATAAAATGCGTTTGGTATCATTGGATTCGTCTCACTGAGACGAATCGAATGGCGCCTAAATCACCCAAATCGGATTACTGTGTCACAATATATTCAAGTTTTTGTAAAATTTTATATATAAACATACAGATTTTGAAAAATTTTTTTATATAGTAGAGGAGGGGTCAAGTGTACTATGGGGGTACATAATGTTATTTATGGATGCCCCCTAACACCAGTTTCACAAGTATCACCAGTTTCACCAGTTTTACCAATGCTTATTGGTGATTGGTGATTGGTGAAAATTGGTGCACCATTACAGTTTAGTTTCACTAGCAGCTTTAGTTGTAGCTTTCTTTTTCTAGTTTGCGGATTCATATAGTGGTCTGGCGCAATGGCAATTGTAGCCCTGGCTTCAATCATGTTATTTGCTGTTTTTTTTCTATATACACTTCCTTGCTGATATATCCTTGCATAATATTTTTCAAGTGATTTGTTTATGGATTCCTGGAACTCCAGCATTCATAAAATACGGTTTTCCACAGCAGCAGCCTGGGAAGTGGTGGGTTCAGTAGTGGTGGGTTCGGTAGTGGTGGGTTCGGTAGTGGTGGGTTCGGTAGTGGTGGTTTCGATAGTGGTGGTCTCAGTGGTTGTGACTTCTTCTAATTTATCTATTAGAAAAAAAGAGAAATAATCATTTAGTATGTTAATTTTAAAAGCTAATTTAAAGAAAAAAAATCTAAAATCTAATCGGAATAATGTGCAAGGGCATTATTTTGAATTTTGGGCGAAGGCCAAAATTCGAAATTACGCCCCTGCATGTTATTTCACAAAAATATAGTCAACTCTAACCCTACTTGTTCTAACCCTAAACCTACTAGTTCTAACCCTAACCCTACTAGTTCTAACCCTAACCCTACTCGTTCTAACCCTAACCCTACTTGTTTTTAACTTCCTAATTCTATCTTAACAAGGAACGTAAACAAACCGGTTGTGCTAGGGGTATCGTAGACACATTCATTTTCCAACCAAAAAGTACTTCATATGGCGTACGGCTATGCGCCGTGTGCACTGTCAAATTATATGACGTAACGAATATGTCGATTACAGTCAACCCTCCATAAATGCAACCTCCATAAATGCAATACCTCTCTAAATGCACGTTTTTTTCTATTCCGTAAAATGTTATTAGCTCTCTCTAAATGCAAACCTCCCTAAATGCACATTGTAGACTTGTCCCTACGAGTTGCATTTATGGAGGGTTGACTGTACATTAATCCAGTCTTTTCTTTGCAGCTGATTGTTTGATCCCAAAGTAGCTTCGTGAAACCACGACCCACAGTCTGATTAAGCCGCTCAATTTGTCTTTGTGACTGGATGCCGAGGCCGACCGTGCTTAATTTTAATGTTCATAGCCCTACAAATTTGTGTGATTATATTTGCAACAAATTCCTTACCATTATCACTTTGAAGGGTTGTAGGGAGGCCAAGGATCTTGAAAATATCCTTAAGAAGGTGTACCGTGACTGTTCCTGCTTCCTTATTTTTCATCTGGACTGCGACAAGAAATTTAGAGAACACGCAGACACACGTAAGCAGCCACGAAAAACCTTCGTTCTCTTTAGCAAAATCGCGAAAATCGACTAAATCGATTTGTATATGCTCCCAAGGGCCCAAGGCCACTACAAATACTATGTCAGTTTTTCTTTGATAGAGGTGTTTATAGCACAGGTAGAACATTCGTTTATGTATAGTTTCACCTCTTCTTGGGCAATCCCGATATGCTTTTCTAAAATCGCTAAAAAAGTTTTATGATATTCACGGTGATTTGCTTGGTTGTGAAAATGTTCCAAAATTAAAGCACGCATTTCTACATCATATTTGGGGACTACACGGCGTTTTTCGAACTTAACTACACCATTCTTTACTACAGGCTTAGCATAAAGAACTCTATTTTCGTTGACTTTAAAATTCTTGCAGCAGCGAATGAAGTTGGAACGTACGGTGGGGGTAATAGGGCTCTTTAGAATGCTATCCGGGAAAGTTCCTGAATGAATATATTCAACTATCGCCTAATACTCTTCTACTGTCTCAGGAATTTTGATATTTGGCGCCATGTAAAAAAAAAAAACAAAGATTTTTTTTCTAAGCGGGCGGTAGGCGTTGTTTTCTTGGATGGGTGATGGGCATTGCTTTTCTTGGGTGAGTGGTGGGTGCTGTCTTTTCTTGGATGGATATTGTTTTTCATGGGTAGGTGTGTGGGTGTGTTTTTCTTGGGTGATTTTTCTTGTTGTTTTTAGAAGAAAAAAAAATGATTCGATTGTTTTTTTTGATAATCAAGTTACACAATCTAATTTTATCAACAGGTTGATTATGGCCCGAATTTGAATCAGTGCATGGTTACGAGTCAGTTACGGATTACGTGGATTTCACGATAATCCAATTTCATAATAATCATGACAATAATTAAAAGTGATTAAAAAATAAAATTGAATATATTCTATTGTTAAAAAAAATTTTTGATAAAAAGAAAAAGCAAAATTAATAAAATAAAAGATTTTAATCAAAAATAAGTCAAAAGTGCAAATTAATTTGGTAAAAAGTATTAAGCAAAAATTTAAAGTTATTTAAAAATAAAAACAATAATTGAAAGAAATTAATAAATAGAAAGATGATACTTGATCAGAGTACTAACAAATAAAATCAAATAATAAATAAAAAAATCTGAATAAAAATAGTTAACCAAGAATATAATAATGAATTAAGAGAAATAAAATAAATAGGGCTCAAGTTTTTTAAATATGGTGTGCCAAGTCAATTCTTATCAAAAATCACATATATTTTAATAAATCTATAAAATCTTAAGTTTTAAATATTTTTTAAAAATGTAACCGATAAAACTATTGTTTTTTATTAGACTATTCAAATTATTGGTTAGAATATTTAAAAAAGTTTATAAAGTTATATAGCATGTGTTTAAAGCTATTATGCTTTCAAAATTTTGGCATTTGCTATAAAAAAATTAAAAAAATTTTTTTTATATTTTTTTATCCAATCAGAATTAGTATATAATGCATTCTGATTGGCTAAAAAGCATTTATATATACCCAAATTTGGTGCATTTGATGTGAAGTGACTTGGTGCACTATATAAAAAAGAAAATATAAAATAAAAATTAAAAAAATTTAAAAAATAAAACATCCATTGATCCAAGCCATTAAATCCAAACATAAATGTTCATAATATTTTTAAAGAAATAAAAAAGAAAAAAATTTAACTATTTCTAAAAATGGTTTAATAATTTTTCTAAAAGTTTCTTTATCTAAATAATATATATATTTAAGTTTTAATTTTTGAGATTGATAAATTTTGTTATATCTAACAGTTTTAAATAAATGATAAGTTCTAATCCAAGCCTTTTTGCTTTTTGAATTGATATGAACTTTTGTTTGGTTAAGGCAAGCCAATACTAAAGACCCAAATGATAAGAGTAGGCAAGTATTTTTGTATGGTCCTTTTGTTTTTGAGCTTCTTTATATAATTTATATATTTAATAATAGCATTTTTTCCATAAATAGATTATAGGCATAGGAACAGATACTGGTTAAAAATTTTTTAGAAAAGGCATATACTAATTTTTTACAAATTTTGTTAAAAAGAGCCTGTTGATTATTTATAGTAATTTAAATTTTGTAAAAAAAAAACTGTAAAAAAAATTGAAAATAAATAATAGAAAAGAAAAATATATATATATAGAATTAATATTTATGTATCCTAAAGGTATATTAAAAATTTTATACCTGCGTTTTTGTATAATATAACAATCATAGGATATATAAATAATAATTATCATTTGATTATTATTGTTTTTTTTTAAGCTAACATTTTTGTTTATCTTAGATGCTTACAAATATATCTAGTGATCCTAGTCGATCAAAATTTTTTGACCAGCCAAGTCGATGAAATATTGTCAGCTTAGTCGGCTTAGTCGAAAAAATTTTAAATGAATTATAGTTTAAATAAATTTTCTTTTACATTCATTATTTGTAACTAGCATTTCGATTATATTTTAGACAGGTATTCAAATTCAATCAAATCCGGATTGAACTACGCTAGATTATTTAAAGTTAGTTTTGGGTGCATCCTTATCCGTTATTTAAGTTCTTTGACCAATTCAAAAAAACAATGATTCAAATATTTGATTAAATCCAGATGGATCGAAACACTATTTGTAATACTGCATTAATATGCACAAATTTAGCAATTTAATAATTTATTAAATATAGTCTTATATGTATTAAGGGTAGGGTAAACGTAGATTATTTTTCATATGATCTACGTGGTATATTGGATTTTTATATAGAAAATAAAAAAATGCTTCTGATAAATTTTTTTAAGATTTTGACCAATTTGTATAAAATTTATACAATAGTTAGTTTTAAATAGTTTGTTTATAATAATGAAGTTGCACAATATTCATTGCTTTAAAAAAAATCAACTTTACATATAATTGAATTTTTGTAGGATGCTATATGATTTTTGTAGGTTGTACAAAGAATTGATTGGTCAGATCATATGATGTTTACATGTAAATCATTGACATCATATAAATTTGTACACCCTACCCTTAAAAAGTGGTTAAAAATTTAAATGCGCACTACTTAACTCTTGATCATTCTTGTATTTGCTATAATAAGTCAATTGTAAGTTTTTTGATTTACAGCAGTATTGAGTACGTACGTACGTTCTTGAAAAAAAATTTCACAAACATATGTCAATGATTTTTGCTAAAGACATAGTCTATTTTTAAGCCACTGTTAAAGTGCTGTCGAAGTACTATTGAAGTGCTGTTAGCTTTTTTTCTAATAAATCTTATGTAAAATCACTAAGCCACTATCAAAGTACTGTTAAAGTACTGTTGGCTTACATTTAATCAATTCTTTTACAATGCGCAAGGTTGAGAACTTATAAAATTGGCTAGCTGATTTTAGAAAAAATCGATCGGCCAGGTCAAAGAATCGGCCTAGCCAATTTTTTTAATTTCGACTAGAATCACTAAATATATCTTCATCACTGAAATAGCCAGTTTTATAGTTGTTTTGTATTGTTGTGTTATTGGAGTCTTGGTGTAAATTTGTTGCTTTATGTGCCATCGCCATATAGGTGTTTTTGAGGGTTTCGTCATTTGAGTGGTTCTGTGTTGTTGTATAGGTGCCATCATTATTTAGACAATTCCATATTATTGCGTAGGTGCTGTTGTTACCGGTTTTGCTGTAGAAGTTAATTTCATCACTTGTAGTAGTGCCATATCATTGTTTTACTAGAGTTTTCATCAGCGTAATTTCATTGTTGTTTCTACATTAGATTTTGCTGCTTTTGGCTCTTCTATGTTGAGTTTAGTCTGTAAAAGTTTGTAGTTCTACATGTCATTTTTCATTTTTATATTGCCCGGATATGAAATTTGTTACTGCAGGTTAGTGTGAATTTTGTTGTTGTATTGTTGGTTATTGATGAACTTACTAATGACTTTTCAGATTCTTTAAAGTTAATTTGTTTAGCAAAAATATCACACTAATTTTTTGCGCTTTACTAGTAAATCAGAAAGAGAAAAGCCAGCTGATAGTATTATGAATGTCTAAAGTTGGAACTCGCCTAAAGCTGCAATTTCAGGTGCTTGAATTAAACCTGCTTAAAATGCTAGCTGGCTTATCTAATTTTAAGAGCTAATTTCAGTCAGGTACAAATTCAGGCACCTGAAATTACAACTTCAGGCAGGTGCCAACTTCAGATATACTGGTACAAGCTGAATAAAATAATTATTGCGACAAATGATTTGAAGAATATTCTGTAGTATGTCTAAGTTTTTATTCTTAGCATTAGATTTAAAAAAAATGAAATTTTTTTCAGTATTGTAAAAAGTTTCTATTAAATTTAATAAAGATAAAAGCAAGGTCTCACCTTAACATTTTTAAAAAAAAAAAAGAATATTCTGTAGTGGTAAACATTTAGGTTTTTGATTTTGAATTTGTTTTGACATTTTTTATTCCAATAATTAATATACAAATTGGATGAAACAATTAATATAACGAAATGATTTTTAGAATTTTAGTTCTAGTAAGTATTGAGGTTTTTGATTTTGAACTTGTTTTGCTATTTTTGATTTCACTAATTTTTATATATATTGGCACAAGCTGAATGAGATCAATACAAACGAAATGGACTACATCTGTAAGTATTTATGTTTTTGATCGTGAACTTGAATCAAATTATTAATGCGAATGAAATAATTTTTATGTAATAGTCAATTAATTCAGCTTTTATTAGTTGGTAGTCAGTCTCTCCATTTTTCTTAAATGTCTCATAGATAGCTATAATCTTGCAAGTATTCTTGTTCTTTGGTTGAGTAGCAGTTAAAACAAGCCTATATCACCAGGCTGCTATATTGTCTTTCACTTTCTTTACTTGACTCTTTTTTCAGTATTATTACTTGTACTCCCACTTTCAGCATGGTAATTGTTTTCTCGCTAGTACTAACAATTAATTCCAAAGACAAATTATTCAATTTTTTCTAGCTAGGATTACTAATAGATTTTTTTCTATTTGTTCAACAATCACGGCCGCTAAAGGAATAACAAAAAAGGTAGAACAAAATAAAGATAACTGACTAAAAAGGAATTCTGAATACTAACTGCATAGTGGGTAAGGAATAGAACTTAATTTAGTTAGTAATTGATTTGGATAAAGCTAGACTAAAAATGGGATTGAGCAGACAGAAATGGGTTTTATAATTAGTTTTAGAGTTAGGGATTGGGTAGTTTTTAGTTAGATATAGGGTTAGAGTTAGGTATCAGGTGGTTAGAAGTGGTTTTTATTTAGTGATCAGGTGGTTTATAGTTAGAAGTAGAGTTAAGCTTAGGACTATGTCTAAAATGGACAAAAGGAATTAGGTTTTTTTTTTTTAATTTTAATGGTGAGACCTTGCTCTTATCTTTATTAAATTTAATAGAAACTTTTTAGTTGAAAAAAATTTCATTATTTAAATCTAATGCTAAGAAAAAGAACTCAGACATATAGCTAGATAAACAAAAATAAACCTAGTACTTATCTGTGGCCTAAACCAAGGAATTAGGTTTGTTAAAAATAAATAAATAAATAAATAAATAGTTTTATTACAGTATTATAATTCAGTAATTAAAATAAAAATGTTATATATGATATATATGTATTATTAATATAATATGATACAGGTACATTGTACTCTAGGATATATGTATATAACCCCATATATATAATAGTATAATATAATAAAGAATAAGTTAAATTAAAATATATAAAATATAAATAGAATATTGTTTAAATAATATATAAAAGGCTTACAAATAGAAAAAAGTTGGTTTTATATAACATTACTTAAAAATATCAAATAATAATGAGTTATAATAAGAAGATAAAATAACAAGTTATAATAATGAGTTATAATAATAAAAATAACTCCTTTTTAAGAATTGAGAAAGTTTTTCTAATAAAATTAATACTACAGATTTGATTGGTTCGATAAAATTTGTACTATTCTTAATATTTTTATGATATTTTTCTAATACTAATATTTAAAATTTATACTAAAATTATATAAATATAATACTATATAGTAATAAATAGCAAACTTTTTAATTATTATATTTATGTAAACATTTAGCTCCAGACAAACAATGCTATGCATTTATCTAGTAAATTATTATTGTAAAATAATAGCAATACTATGATATATGTTCCAAATACTCAACTTAAAATTGAGCAATATAATGCAATACTTCAATTTTTCTATAATATAATACACTTTATTTAAGAAGCATGTAATCAAAAAGTGCAGAAATACCTTTTTTCTAAAAAAAATTATAAAATTTAAATTTAATACTGGTATTAGTAGCATTTATTTATAATACCTTTAAAGATTTCTTGACAATAAATAGTTAAACATCTTTTAAAAGTTAATGATTGTATAAATTATATATCAAATTATGATAAAATATCATGATACCAAAAGTTTAAAATTCAAATCTACTTATAAAATCATCTTTTGGCAGATTGTTTACTAATGATTTATTTTATTTTTAAATGTTATAAAACATTTTTTTTTTAGCCTTTATCAAAGCAGGGCAATATAGAAAATTTAGCTAATTATATATCGGGAACTTCATTAAGCTCAATAGAATGACTTATTGCTAGAAAAATAAATTTAAAATTTAGTCAGTCTAACTTCTTGTGACTCATATTAAAAAAGATATTCAATGCAAAAAAAAAAACAAAAAATTCCGAAACAATTTAATTCTTGAACTATTTATTATACAGAGTCACTGCATACTAAAATATAAATTTAAGTCCAATGTTCTGAGAAATAATATGCTCACCTGCATTTACTGGTTTAGGAAGTTTTTGAAAATTCAAAAACCGACTTGTATAAATATCTTGTTTGTGTGTTTGATAATTAAATCGAGTCGATTTTGTTTGATTTGCTTGATCATGTTTTGAAGAAATTTTGCCTAAGTTTTTAATTTCTTCAACTTGTTTGTATAGGTTTGTTTTTTTATTTTCCAAATCAACATAAAATTGACGCAGCATATCTATTAACGTTTCAGCAGTTGGTCTGCTTTGAGGTTCAGCATCTAAGCATTTATTCATCAAATCCAAAAGTGATTGCGGAACATCACACCTGATTTCGGGTCTATGACCTAGACAAATTTGTGTTGCTAGGCTAAAATCATGTGGAATATCATGATATGGAGGATATCCAGTAAAAACTTCTGACATAATTATTCCAAAAGAATAAATATCGGATTTCATAGTATATTTTTCTCCATACAGCACCTCTGGCGCAATATAAGGAAGTACACCAAAAATCTCTTTAGAGTCTGAATCTTTAGACACTGGCTTACATAATCCAAAATCAGTAATATAAGAGTTGTACATGTCTTCATTTACTATATTTCCAGAATGAAAATCTTTATGCACTAAATTGGCATTATGGGTTGCAACAAGCCCTTCAGCTATGTAAAATAAGATAAATATTTTATGATGCCAACTTAAATCGTTACATTTATTATCTAATAATTTTCGGAGACTTCCTTGTTTTGCATATTGCATAACCATCAAATAATTACCATCATCTGGGTTCCTAGTTATTCCATAAATTGCAATTGCTGACCTACCCCCAAGTTTATGTTGATTTTCAACCTAAAATATTAATTATAATAAACAAATCTATATTAATTAAATATTTGAGATATATTTATAATATTTACCTCATTTAAAAATTCACTTTTTATGTCTTCTTTAGAATCATTTAGACTTTTTAAGCAAACACTTATTTGTGGGCTTCTTATCCATTTAGAATTCTTAGAATACCAATAGTTAATATACCCGTCAGTCCATATTGCCTTAAAAACAATTCCAAAACCTCCTTTAGCAAGCTACTTTATATTTGTAAATTTATCAAAAGGTATCCATTCGATAATATCTTTAGCATACTGTACTTCAAGTTGTATTTGTTGAATAAAGCTGTCAATATCTGAATTGCCACTTGTCCATCTCCCGAACTCTTTTTTAAATCTTAAATATCGTAAAAAATAATATATAACTTTAATATCGGTAATGTTAAGAGTTACAGTACGGTATAGAAGATTTTCTGATTCTGTATTACTTACTGACTGTCGTAATATAGAGTATTGTATTGTATGTGGATTGGTTAATGATATGTTATTTGTGTTGGAATATAATTGACTTTTCTGATTTAACAATTTTCTGACTCTGTATTACTTACTCACTACTGTAATATAGAGTATTGTATTGTATGTGGATTGGTTAATGATATTTATTTGTGTTGGAATATAATCGACTTTACTGTTTTAAAAATTTTTTATTCCGTATTACTTACTATTTACTGTTGTAATCTAGAGTACTGTATTGTATGTGGATTGGTTAATGTTATGTTATTTGTGTTGGAATATAATCGACATTTCTGATTCAAAGATTTTCTTATTCCGTATTACTTACTAACTGTCGTAATATAGAGTATTGTATTGTATGTGGAGTGGATTGGTTAATTTTATGTTATTTGTGTTGGAATATAATCGATTTTTCTGATTTAAAAATTTTCTTATTCCGTATTACTTACTTACTGTCGTAATATAGAGTATTGTATGTATGTGGATTGGTTAATGTTATGTTAGTTATTATTTGTGCTGGAATATAATCGACATTTCTTATTTAAAAATTTTCTTATTCCATATTACTCACCGGCTATTGCAGTGTAATATAGAGGATTGTATTGTATGTGGATTGTAGTGTAATATAGATGATTGATTGTATTGTATGTGGATTGGTTAATGTTATGTTAGTTATCTGTTATGTTATTTGTGTTGGAATATACATGTAATCGACATTTCTGATTTATTATTCCGTATTTACTTACTCACTGTTGTTTATAATATAGAGTATTGTATTGGTTAATGATATGCTATTTGTGTTGGAATATAATCGACATTTCTGATTTAAAAATTTTCTAATTCCGTATTACTTACTTACTGTCGTAATATAGAGTATTGTATTGTATGTGGATTGGTTAATGTTATGTTATTTGTGTTGGAATATAATCGACATTTCTGATTTAAAAATTTTCTTATTCCGTATTACTTACTTACTGTCGTAATATAGAGTATTGTATTGTATGTGGATTGGTTAATGTTATGTTAATAATGTTATTTGTGTTGGAATGTAATTAACGATGGGAATTTCTAATTTTTAATTATTAATAGGGGATTGTTTAAATTAATTAATAATTAAATTATCCAAAACGCATAGAAAATATCGATAGAATGATGTAATCAGCGATTAATCATATTTTCCATTGTTTTTTATGTACTCTAATGTAAAAATGATTTTGTAGCAATAAAAAATTAACCGATAAAGTCCCTGTAGAATTACGTCAGCGACAGAATTTTCCACTACGGATTTTAATTGATGTGATGTGATCAATGATTTTTTTTTTTTGCCTTACGATTTGTACCATGACCGGGAATCTTCCATGGGAAGATTCCCGGTCACAAATAATCACGTGAAAATTATAATGAAGAACAACGTAAGTCAGGTGTGATCTTAAAAATAACAGTAGAAATTCCCGATAATCATATGATGCAGATGACCTTCGGGCCATCTGTATCCTATGATTATCGGGAATCTCTGCTGTAATTTTTTAAACTCCCAGGAAATTAATGTGACAGATTAAAATGAAATTTTTAAATTTTTTAGGGGACATTTTTTGGGGTTTTTTTTAGCATTAGGGTTAGAGTTAGGGTTTAGGGTTAGGGTTAGAGTTAGGGTTTAGGGTTAGAGTTAGGGTTTAGGGTTAGGGTTATTAATAAATGAGTATATGTGGGTTTTATAAGCTTTAAAGGTGAGCAAGAGAGGTCCCCAGTTTCATTTTAATCTGATTTCATTTTAATCTGCGACAATTAATAATACAAATCGACGAATTTTAAATAAACCATCGAATGGATCATTTTCTACAAAGATGTTCTATGCATATTGGATAATTCATTTGTTTTTAATCGTTAAAAATTCACAATTAATAACTAGAAATTCCCTAATCGAATTTATGATTTAAAAATTTTCTTATTCCGTATTACTCACCGGCTATTGTAGTGTAGTATATTGTATGTAGATTGGTTAATGTTATGTTAATTATGTTATTTGTGTTGGAATATAATCGATATTTCTGATTTAAAATTTTCTTATTCCGTATTACTTACGAACTGTCATATAGAGTATTGTATTGTATGTTATGTTAGTTATGTTATTTGTGATGGAATATAATCGACATTTCTGATTTAAAAATTTTCTTATTCCATATCACTCACCGGCTATTGCAATATAATATAGAGTATTGTATTGTATGTGGATTTGTTAATGATATGTTATTTGTATTATTTGTGTTGGAATATAATCGACATTTCTAATTTAAAAATTTTCTTATTCCGTATTTCTCACCGGCTATTGCAGTGTAATATAAAGTATTATATTGTATTGTATGTGGATTGGTTAATGTCATGTTATTTATGTTATTTGTGTTGGAATATAATCGACATTTCTGATTTAAAAATTGTCTTATTTCGTATTACTTACGAACTGTCGTAATATAGAGGATTGTATTGTATGTGGAGTGGTTAATGTTATGTTAGTTATGTTATTGTGTTGGAATCGACATTCTAATTTTAAAAATTGTCTTATTCCGTATTACTTACGCACTGTTATAATATAGAGTATTGTATTGTATGTGGATTGGTTAATGTTATGTTATTTATGTTATTTGTGTTGGAATATAATCGACTTTTCTGATTTAAAATTTTCTTATTCCGTATTACTTACGCACTGTCGTAATATAGAGTATTGTATGTATGTGGATTGGTTAATGTTATGTTAGTTATTATTTGTGTTGGAATATAATCGACATTTCTTATTTAAAATTTTTTTTATTCCGTATTACTTACTCACTGTCGTAAATAAAGTATTGGATTGCATGTGGATTGGTTAATGTTATGTTATTTGTATTGAAATGTAATTAGCGATGGGAATTTTTAACTTTATTAATCGTTAAAATAGGGAATTGTTAAATTAATAAATAATTTCTAACAATTAATAATTAATTATCCAAAACGCATAGAAAATATCGATAGAATGATATAATCAGTGATTAATTATATTTTCCATTGTTTTTATGTACTCTAATGTAAAAATGATTTTGTAGCAATAAAAAATTAACCAATAAAGTCCCTGTAGAATTACGTCAGCGACAGAATTTTTTTAATTGATGTGATGTGATCAATGATTTTTTTAAAAAAATCGGCGAATTTTAAATAAACCATCGAACGGATCATTTCTACAAAGATGTTCTATGCATATTGGATAATTCATTTGTTTTTATCGTTAAAAATTCACAATTATAGCGTTTTGCAAAAAGATGTGAACACGTGATTTTAGTGATGATAGAATCACTGAGATTCCAGATTGTCTGTTACTTTATAATTTCGATTGATTACGTTTATATTTCTTTGAAATCGGTTTAATTCTTAAAATCTCAAAAATCTATAAAATCTCCGATTCTCACATGAAAAAATGTTCAGCAGTGTTCACATCTTTTTGCAAAGCGCAATAATAACTAGAAATTCCCGTAATCGACATTTCTGATTGAAAAATTTCTTATTTCGTATTACTCACTGGCTATTGTAGTGTAATATAGAGGATTTTATTGTATGTTGATTGGTTAATGATATGTTAGTTATGTAATTTGTGTTGGAATATAATCGACTTTTCTGATTTAAAAATTTTCTTATTCCGTATTACTTACACACTGTCGTAATATAGAGTATTGTATTGTATGTTGATTGGTTAATGATATGTTAGTTATTATTTGTGTTGGAATATAATCGACATTTCTGATTTAAAAATTGTCTTATTCCGTATTACTCACCGGCTATTGCAGTGTAATATAGAGTATTGTATTGTATGTGGATTTGTTAATGTTATGTTAGTTATGTTATTTGTGTTGATTTAACAATTTTCTTATTCCGTATTACTTACTTTCTGTCGTATTGTATGTGGATTGGTTAATGTTATGTTATTTGTGTTGGAATATAATCGGCATTTCTGATTTAAAAATTTTCTAATTCCGTATTACTTACAATCTATTGTAGTATAATATAGAGTATTTTATTGTATTGTATGCGGATTGATTAATGTTATGTTATTCGTGTTTGAATATAATCGACATTTCTGATTTTTATTCCGTATTACTTACTCACTGTCGTAATATAGAGTATTTATTGTATGTGGATTGATTAATGTTATGTTATTTGTGTTAAATATAATCGACATTTCTGATTTAAAAATTTTCGGGGTTCAGGCTCCAATTACTTACATACTGGTGTGAGTATTTAAATTATATAAGTTTTTATGTGTTTTTAAGATATTAATTTTCATGACAGATTATACTTACATTCCTTTGACTAATTTATAAGCTTCTTTTGCCCATGCATCATCTGGTTTAATTTTTAATAAGTTTTCCAAGTCGGCAATCGATTCATTATACCTTTCCATTATATAATTAATTTCCCCACGATATTTTAGTGCTATTATTTTTTTTTTGATTTAATTCCTAGCAATCTAGTTAAAACTGCAATTTTTTTTTGATTCAATTTCTAGCAATCTAGTTGAAACTGCATATGCTTCTTCGTATTTGCCTATGATTAAATATGCTTTTCCTAGAGAGGTTAGTGAAAGTGTATCATTTGATTTATTCTTTAATTCGTCTACGTATTGATCAAAGGTTTTAGAATTGATCCAGCATGCTTCCCATAACTCTTTACCAATATCATCGTTAGTCATTGCTATCCATAAATAGACATCGTTATTGAAAATTTTAATTATGTACCAAAATTTAATGTTAAATAAAATTTACTTAAATATTTAAACTTTTTACGTCCAAAATTCGCCTCGACAGACGAGTCTTGTGATCTTAGCTCAATGCAAGGATACAAATTATTTTTTAAGCCATCTAAATTATTAGGTAGATAACATACAATTCCTTGAAATATAATTAAATATCAGATCCATATTAACTAAAATTATTACGAGTAACAATATATATTAAACCTAATTGAATTTACCTAGGTTTATACCATTTTTAGTATAAAATATCATCTTATCATCATTTCTAAAATTTAAATAACACCCAATTGTATCGCCAGCAGTATATTTCGGTCCATATGGCTTGCCACTTCCGGAACAAAAAAAATATCCATCGTCACCATGGTAAGCACACCCCCATGATTTATTTTCCTTATTTTCTTCATCTTCCACATATTTCCTTCCTAAGAGATATTATGACATAACGTTAATATGTAATAATAAAAATTAAATAAAATACATTCCGTTATTACCAGGCATGAAGTCGCTTATGTTTGTTTTGTTTTGTACAATATCCTATCCCAATTATTCTATTAATAAATAGAATTAAAGTGATTGTGAAATTTATAATGATAATGATTTTAATACATGAATAATTATTTAATATTACCCATTTTTTCCTTCATTTATAATTTCAATTTCAAAGTAAAATAATCCGCATTGTGAAGGAATTGGATTATTGGCACGAATTACAACAGTTTTATAATCATTAGGATCTTTAAAAAAATTTTTTTTAGCTATATTTCAGTGAAATTTCTCTTATTAATAATTTATTACATATTTTACCCGTATAATTCACTTTAAGCCCGCTTGAATCTATGCTAACAAACTGTGATGTATCATCAATATTCCACGCGGTTGGTAAAACAAGACCATTAAACAAAGTAGTCTCTCCCATTACATCAAATTTCCATTCGGATCTTTTATCTAGACAAAGATTTTATTTTGGGCGAATTATTGTCAGCAAAATGTAACTCTAATTTATTTAACAATACATGCCCATTTTTACGTACTGTGCAAAAAATCTGAGAATCACAATTACATCTTATAGAACAAAATATAAACAATGAAATTAAATACTTAAATTTATTGAAGTCGATACAGTAATTTAATTGTAATGTGTAACTTGATTATAGGTTACGGGTTACGCCAGGCAGATAATCAAGTAGCACATTAAAATTCATATTTCTTAAATAAAAGTATTTACATACAGATTTTATTGTTGTTAATGATTTAGGATTTCAATGCATTTATTTGTCTTTATAAGGTATAATTGTGGTTTTTAGATTTTTTGCACCGTACGTACGTACGTAGTACGTATAGTAAAGACGGGAAATATGCGCACTTTTCGGAATCTTGTGCATAAATGCACATTGGATCATTTCCAAAAATTTTTTATCGCGAGGACAATCTTGTGGTCACGTGATCATATTTGAATAATTTTAGACTCATTAGAATCGTTATTAAATATAAAAGCGGTTCAAAAAGTTTGGAACCTTACTCTTCCATAAAATCCGTCCCATCATAAAGTAGCATAGTTATAATGTTTTTTTTTTTTCGTTAAGACCATTAGCTCACTTTTACAGAATTACCGTACCCATTAGAAACCCTGTAACATTCAATCCATATAACCGTTACAATAGGGTGGTAAATCAGCTAAGTAATTAAAATTATGTCAGCTATATTGTCCATTTTATTATGATCAAATTCTTATCAGCAGAATTTAAAAGTAATCAATCGAATGATTTTAATTATAAAAAATAGTGTAAAATTTTAAAGGATTCACAATATTTTTCGGTCGAAAACTTTGCGTCAAAATTATTTCAAAAAACTATGCTTGACTTTTTGCAAAGTTCTAAATAAATTTTGAACTTGGATGTTAAGATAAAATTTTCTCGTTCTAAATAAAGAATCTAAGACGTTCTACAAGACGAATACACGTTAAATGCGTGATACCCATCTCTAATCAAAACATAAAACCTTCATAAGTTGTTTATAAAATGTCTAAGAATAAAGATTCTCTATTAACAGGTCTCAAGTCAGAATCCCGACAATCAGAATTCCGACAGGTTCGAAATCCTAAAAAACCGGCTAACATTAAGCTAACCCTGGCTAACTTGTCGGGGTTAGACTCTGTTGAGATTCTGATTATCGGGATTTTAAACGGATATCAGTGCAAAGGTGCATAATTGTTACATGACTAATGATATGAAAATCACAACGGATGTTAATAATTATCTAAGTAAAATATGTGCTGATTAAGCACCTCGCCTCGCATTGATAAGTACGTGATGCCCATCTATATTTTGATAAGTTGAATCATTTAGATTATTAATTATAATGTAATAATCGATCGATCACTATATGGGATTAATGAAGAATAACCTGATTCGTACGTACGTACGTACGTACGTGAAACTTCATTAGTATATAGCTTGCTAACGTAGTTTTGATTACTAAGTCAATTTACGTACAGCACTTACAGTTCGTAAGAATATGATGCCGTTTATTAACTGTTAAAGCAATTAAAAACGAAATCTAATCCGTTTCGGGTAGAGTGGGTGGCATGGTGGTCACGTGCATGCCCAAAACCAAATGGTTATAAGGCATGCCACTTATATGAGTTTTATATGATACATCTCACTCTGGTTAACGCGATATTCCGAGATATTCCGAGTAGAAAATCAAACAACTTAAAATTACAAGAGAAATTGGAGCAAAGGTCCGAAATATTCCGAAAGGCGGGTTAATTATATTATGGGCATGCGCCTATAGTATGGCATGGCATGAATTTTGGCTAATGGCATGCCATGCGGCATGCCAAATTTTTTTGCTATGCCACCCACCCTAGTTTCAGGATCTACGTGTATTATTATCAAAATACGCACTTTATTTAATAATAATTTACATTTTAAGAATTTGTATTTAACCTTATAGAATTAATAATCAAAAAAGCTCTGATTACAGTATTTCTATTTGCAATATTCTCTAACTGTGCTCACCCCCTTTTCTTTTTTTTTATATTTTATTTTTTTATTTTTATATTTTTTAAATGAAGTATCGATTAACTATCGATTACTGTCTTTAAAGAATCTTGATCATAAATTATAGATATTTAAATTTTATACTTTAACATACTACTGCTAGAAAATCATTTATCATAATTTATTTATACTTCGTAACATACTACTCGAAACGAATGCAAATGATTTTGACATAATGAAACAAAATTGTGTGATGTTGTTTAATCACACATAGAAAGTGGAATCGGTGAATAATTATCCGAAAATCGAGATAAATTTAACTCGTTGTTTTTAATCATTAAACATCGGTCATGATAGTAGAAGTTTTTTGATTTATTGATAAATAACAGGCCTCATAAATTTTGATTTCAAATTGACATTAATTAAAATATGGAATTTGAGTAAAATACCAGCATCTTCCGTTAATATTCTTGGGTTCAAAATTCTCCTTTAACAATGAAGAGGATCTAATTGTATTATAAAAATGAAAAAATATGTTTACTGTAAAGGATTTATTAAATTTAAACTTTCAAAATCAAGATAATAACGAAGTTACAAATAAACTTGCTCTTTCGAGCTTGAAACAGATCTTGTGATGTGGTAATCTTTATAGAATGGTAATTTCAAATTTTAAGTGAAAGTGATCGCTTATTTTCAGACATGGGAAATGTTATAAGCACGAGAACATGATTATATCCAAAGTAATTTGGCCATTTAATTATATAAAATACGGTATATAGCAATTTTATATTACTGTATAGTCATATAAAAAATCCGTTAATACATATTATACAATGTGAGCATCATTTCAGGACGCGTATTTTAAATATGACACTTTTAAAGGGTGCAATTTCCGAAATAACATTCATGAGAGTTATTTCGTAACTTAATAGTAAGTACTAATTTATCAATCTACTTTTTTATATGATTTGTAACACCACAAAATATTGGTAATGAAAACTGAGATCATGGCCTCTAACATTTAATTCGTGATCAGGCGACAAAACATAGTAAACTGCGGGATATGTTTACTATATATGTATTTTTACCTTTTTTGGGGGTCGGTTAAAGCGGAGCGAGTTTTGATTGTCTACAAGTCACGTGTTAAAATAACATCTATCGAAATCGATCAAGTGCATCGTGTAACACTATAATATAAAAATAAAAAATCGATTAGATTAATCTCAACGTTGATAAAAAATTTTTTTTAATTTAAAAATAAAAAAATAATAAGAGACGCGACTTAAATACAGGAAGTTAGGCGAAAAAACGCTTTTTTTTTTTTTTTTTAAGAGTAGAAAAAAAACTTTATATATTTTTTTTAAGAAAAAACGGGCAAAGTTACTTTAACTTTTTTTTTTTTATATATTCATATATATAGTTTTTTTTTTTTGTTTTTTACTGAGATTATGGACAAGGAGAACGACGAGATTAATATACGGTCTCGCTTTTTTAATGTAAGCGATCCCTTTGAAGTTCCGGATGAAGAGTTTAATAATAATTTGTGGCCTTTGGTCACGAATATATGGACGCAATTTAGCTCGAACAAGCTTAATAACGGTGATTCCTGGAAAATATATGTTTGCTGTTTCATGAAGCATAGAAATTCAAGTACACGACAGGATGGTGTACCAGACGATAAAAGGAGAAAAACCAACATTCGACCAGCTGGTATTTGTGAGGCCAAAATTAAAATAACGTGGTCTTTTTCGTCTAAAATGGTTCGAATTGAACAGTTCAAAAATTCTCCGGATCACACACATACTTTAAATGAAAGTGACATGAACAAACGCTCAAGTACCATTCGTACCTTGGTTACAAATGAGGCAGTCAAGAATTACGCACCAGTAGCAATTACCAACGCAGTTAGGGAGTTTGCAAAAAATGATTTAGGGCTAGATGATAGCGTTGAATATCTAAGACGTAGGGAGGTAGCGAATATAAAATATAAAATCCAGGGCCTATGAATGCACATTTAGTAGGTAGTGCAAGTCTAGGAACTGATATATCGGAGACCTTGTCATTTTTAAAAAGTGAAGAATATCATGCAGAACATTATCATGTTTCTCAACAAACTGCAAATCAAGTAAAACGTACAGAAGGCATAATTTTTATGAATTCTTGTCAAATAGAAAAAATTCAACGCCACGGTTGGCTCACGTTAATGGATTCGATACACAAGACAAATAAACACGGTTGGAAGCTCTTCACTTTGTATGTCCGAAACAACCATGGATGCTGGGAAAGCGGCTTGCATTTTTTTGTATGTACTGAAGATAGTGAGACCATCACGATGGCTCTGCAATTAATTCGAAGGAAATGCCGCAGTTGGACTCCTCGCTACATCTTAATCGACCAAAGCAAATGGTATAAAAAAAGCTTTCACCGGTAGTAGTGCTCGAGAACAAGAGTGCGGAATTTTATTTTGCACTGTCCATATAATGCGCACGTGGATTTCGCGAATTTATGAAAATGAAGCCCGGAAAACTATGATGGAGGCTATGTTTAAAAAAACAAAAACAGGTTGCGAGCAACTCGTTCAAAACATTATTAGCACTTGCCCAGTCCCACCATTTGTAGTTACATTCAACAGAATTATGCGAATAATACTCACCAATGGGCCCTTTGGGCGCGAAATCATTCATTACTTCTGCTCCAGGTAACTTCGACTAATGCATTAGAGTCTTTTCATAGCGAGCTAAAGTGTACGACGTCCCATTTACACGGGCTGGTCAGTGCATCCCACAAGATTATTGCTCTTAATCGTAAAAGACAAATCGATGCTAAAAGTGCCGCTTTTAATTTCCATACAAAAAAAGTATCGGTCTATGGTATTGAGGACGAAATCATTAAAGAAATCCACAAGTTCCCCTATCCTATACAATTAATGATCATAAAAAAAGCAAGCGCAGTAATGGATAGGTTGGCGAAAGGTAAAGGCGCCCCGGGGCTTACTTCTCTTAATTGCGGCTGCTTGTTCCATAATAATTATATGTTGCCGTGCAAACATATATTTCATGAACATAGCTATGGTTCTTGCCGATTATTGACCACCGAAGCCTGGAAAATGTTTTAGGAAATTTTTGAGGAAAGTGGGTATGAAGTGTATGAAGGTCGAGAGTTAGTCAATATTGAAGTATCGGAACAAAGTGAGAGAGAAATAGGTGCAGAAAATAGACGGCTTACCATGAATGAGTTAACCGAAAGACTACGAGAAAAATACTGGAGTGTCGAAGAAAGAGGTGCGTCTGATTTTTAATATCAATTAAAAAAAAAGGGTATGCATATACCGGTAGTTTCAAAGACTATACTAAAAAAAAAAACAAAAAAAAATTAGTACCCTTGTAAAACCTAGCGAAAGTAACAACTGCGAAGCAATATTTTTTGCTCAATGTAAATAAAAAAACAATTACCGGTAAATTTTGTTCTTTAAAAAATTTAATAAAAATCGATTGGCCAAATTTATGCACATGATCGATATGTTTATCTGTTGTTCATTGATTGTCCACACCACACGTGACTTGTAGACAATCAAAACTCGCTCCGCTTTAACCAACCCCCAAATATGGTAATAATAAAGCTATAGTACCGATCTTATCCGGATTGGTAATTAATTGAAAAAATCACTAAATATGCTATATTTCAATCAATATAATTACTAAAATTTATGATTAATTGTTTAATAATAATTTTTTTTTTTAATTCAAATAATTCCAAATATTCAAATTTTTTATCCAAATATTTACCATTATCCAAATAAATTTTTGCAATTTGATATTCTAATTTTTCTGGGTCCCTGCTTTAGAAGTACAGTTTTCATACTGACTAGGTTCAGCAGATTTTTGATAATACACTAATGCCTTATATATTTTATTTTCTTTTTTAGCTTTTTGATCTTGCTACAATTCTAGTATAAAGTGCTTTCTGAAATGCAGCCTTGACTTGATATTGAATTTTTTGGTTTTTCTAGAATGTAATAAATATCAGGGGCCTTGTTAATAGTAGCCTTTTCTTCTGGGGCTTGACTGGATAAACCTTCTGCAGGGTCACCTTCATATACGAAGGAAGGTATACTATTTTTTCTGTTTCTGTTTTATTTTTATTTTCTGATTATATTTTTTAATGCTTTTAATATAAATTCTAGCTTCAGGAATCTGCTTATCATGAAGGGCTTCAGGAGAATGCCTATCTATTATTTTTTGGAATTTTTTGATTTGTTCTGTAATAAGTGTTTTTAGAAGTTGTGTACACTTTTTATTTAAATTTTCCACTTCTGGACATTCAAGGACAGAGTGCCTCTTTCTTCGGCATTGGGGATACAAAGTTTTCTTGGATGGGTGTTTCTGAATTCAAATAGGTAGTGTATAATTTCTTCTTCAGTTTTATTGAATTCTTTTTTATAGTTGTAGAAGGTTTAGAAATATTTCTTTTCTTTGGGTTCACCAAATTCTTGATTGTAGTGGTAGAAGATTTGGGAATATCATAGTTGTAAATGCTGGAGACAAATAATAAGAGGTGTAGAAGGGAGTTTCCAGTCTTTATGGTTTTGGCATTGGCCATTTTGACTTAATGGTTGGTGTGGTTTTGATCGACTTGGGGTGGATATGGCCGTCAGGTTAAGTTGCAGAGGTTAACCATGTTGCAATATATTCACTCTAAGATAAGTTTATAAGGTTTAAAGTTTCTAATGAATTAAATAAAAAATCTAACACCAAAATTTTATTTAGAAAGGCCAAGTTGTTTTATTTTAAATCCACACAATCAGCACCAAATGTAATGGTTTGATTTGGAAGAGCAGTAAAACAATATAGACAATAGTGCCAATTTAAAGCTCCAACGGATTACGGGTAGAGGGGTATAAAGTGATATTAATAAGGAGAGTTGTTATAATGGCAAAGGGTCGATGTAAAGGTAATAAATATATAATAATCATGACACAGGAATTTATTTGAAATTCAAAGGTAACTTGAATCATGGGAACAATTTAAAATAATTAACTAAACTCATCACACAAAATTCGAGTTATAATAAACCAATACGAAGTTACAAGTTAATTCAGTCCGTCGAATTGAGTCTTGCAAGGTTTATTAAGGTTAAAAGTTGAATTCAAAAGATAAGGGTTTACTTTTATTATTATTACATTTTTAAATTGAACTTCAAAACTTATATTTTACTTTATTGAATTCGAAGGTCTTAAATACATTTTAGAGAGTTACCATGTATTCGTGGAAATTATCACGTATTCGCGATAATTGTAACAAACTCGCGATTTTTACCACGAGCTCGCGACAATTTTTACGTATGCGTGAGTGGCGGAATATTTGCGGGCTTGGAGCAGTCGCGTATTCGTGACAATAATTGAGTATTCGCGATTTTCTAATTCTAAGCCCCCAAGCCACATTTAAGTGACCTTATTTGTATACATGATTTAAAAATATTTACAACATAAAAAAAAATAAATAAAAATAATTCGTTACAATATATACAATTCTTTAAAATTTGTGTACGGAAAAAAAATCTATGTGCGCAATTATCTTAACGAATTTTAATTTTTACTAATCTAACTTTCCAGATTCTCCGATTTCCCACGTGTGTATATGGTAATAAATAAACCTATGTGATGCCAAGTAAATGGACTGCCGGGAAATGACTATAGCAACAAACGGCTAAGAAATATATATAAAAAAACCCTTATTTTATATTTAAACAAATTATTATTAAACTAATAAGAATATAAACGCAACCTCCTTCTAAAAATGGAACATGAACTGATGTAATAATAAAAATTGACGTTTTTAATAAATCAGCTTAAAAGTTCTAAAAAAGTATTGAGATTATTTAAAGATATTTATTAAAATTATTTTGTAATTGAAATTGTTTCCCAAATTTGTATGCCATAAAACTTACAGTAAAAATTTTATTTTAACTCTTAACGAAAATACTTGTTACAGAAATATACAATCTTCTCGAGTAATAACATATTTAAAGATGCTGATTTTTCCTCTTAATAAATGTGTTGATTCCTATATTATTGAGTTGATTCCTATATTATTTGAGTTTGGTGTCTACTGTATAATTGCCAATGAAAACGTTCACCGTACATCGACGTGAAGTTTCCAAATTATACAGGAAATCAGACTGCCCAACAAAAGCGTTTCTTGTAAGTATAAAAAAAACTGCCCACACTAACACTAACACTGCATGGAAAACTTGCCCGGGCAGTAAGAAGCTAAATTAAATCCAACTCAAATAGCTTTCTTTTTTCTTTTTTTAATGACCTCAAAAAAAAAANAAAAAAAAAAAAAAAAAAAAAAACGCAAGAAAGCTGCTAATAATATAGCAATAATAACTAAATAGTTTCTTAAAGTACTCAAGTATTCGAGACATTTCAAACATCTCAAAACATATATTTAACATCGACAAAAAACTTAATTTACATTCATGGTACAAATTATATCGGGAAATCGTAAACCTTATCTAAAAGTTATTGTGAATCAAAAATTATAATTGAATTATCAAAATTCAACTTCTAAATTCTAAATGTTCGGATTGGTCCGCTTTAAAACCTAAAAATTAAACAATTAAAATATATTAAAATTTATTTAAAGACGTCAACTAATATATTTCAATATACTTACTGGTATTACTTTCACCAGAAGGAGATGTAGTACCATCATATTTACTTTCAATTTCAGAAATCTTACTATTGCTTCCGGTTGGTGATTGTGGTGGTTCAAATGTGTTTTCAGTTTCAGAAGGTGGTGTATCGCACTTAAAGTCAAGTTCGTCTGGTGTATCACATTTAATGCCAACTTCTTCATTTACATCCGGAGAGCCATATCTCATCATTTGTGAAGATTGTAATTCACTAAAATCAAAACTTTGACTATTATAAAATGCTAATGGATGTATTTTTTCCTCTTCCTGAGACATTTGAGAATGAACTTTATGAGAACGCCAGTTTTCAGCAAGGGCAAACTCGGTATTAACTTTATAAGGAAGCCGTGGCGTTTCAACAATTTTTTTTAACCAATCATAAAGAGTTTTATGTAAAGTATTTGCATCAGGTCTTTTTGAAGGATCGTTATCCCAACATTGCTCCATTAACGCATTCCAACAAGGAGGTGTGGAAGGTGTATTATCGATAGGTGGACGTAATCCATTACATATTTCCAAAGCCAATTCAGCATCATGAGCTCTATCACTGAATGGTCTTTTTCCAGTTGATATTTCCCACATTATCATTGAAAAACTATAAATGTCTGATGCTTTACTATATTCTTTACGTAATATAATTTCAGGAGCAGTATAAGGAAGTACACATTTAACTTGACCATCTTCTTCGGAATCATCTACATTACGACATAATCCTAGATCAGCAAGAGCAGTAAATCCATTCTTTAATATCAGGATGTTACCACAATGAATATCACGATGAATTATATCTACAGTATGAATAGATTTTAAAGCCTTTACAATATCACATGCTATAGCTAATTTAGATTGCCAACTCATATTTATAATATTTTCATTTAAATAATTATGTAAATCACCATTTTCCACGTTCTCAAAAACCATAATAAAATTTTTAGTGACAGGATCCTTGGACATGCCATAACAATGCATAATATGCTCATTCCATATGATTAAACGATAATATTTCTCTAGCTAAAATAAATAAAATTAAATATATATATTGATTAATCTAAATACCTATTATAACATTTAAAATCAAATTTCAAATAATTTAAAGGAAAGAGACATCATGAGAAGGTGAAGATAAAGTGAAAGTTGAAATATTCAATCCCCACAGTATCACCACCTTTATGATACACTTCCTTTCTCATATATCTTATATATTTTTTTTTAATACAAACCTCACTAAAGAAAGACTCGGTTACGTGTTGAGAATTGTGTAATTGTTTTAAAATAACTTTTTTACGAATATCTCTTTTAAATTTCTTTTTTTCATCAGGTAAAATTCGTGGACCATCCAACCATATAGCCGAAGACATCTTTGCATAAGTTCCATCACCAATAACTTTAACATCTTTAAATCGATCGTATGGTATCCATTCAAGAAAATTCAATTCAGATGAACTATTTAATTGAGTTTCTCTGATGAAGTTGTCAACACCTTTAATACCGCTAGTCCATTTTGGAAAGGCTGATTTAAACCTTCGTAGTTCACAAACATGACACCAAGGACTATTAGGGTCACCACAAGTACAAATATTTTTTGGTATAACGGGTTTTGGAGCAACTTTCTTTGCAGGAGAAGCTTGAGAAGGAAGAATTGGTTTATTTGGCCTCCCTGAATAAGACATATTTGCAGTGTGTGAAACAGGTTCATTTCTTGGCCTATTAATGGAACTTTGTTCAGAAGGAGTGGAAGAATCACTTCTATATTCTACTTGTCTGTGTTGTCTAGATAATAATCTTTTAGTAAATTTTTGTTGTTGTAATTTTAATTGTTCTTCTATTGATTTAATTGCTTGTTCAATGGATCCATGATGGTCAAAATCTTCAACTGGAGATAAAACCGATGAACTTTTTTCAGAATCAGGATCAGTTTTTTCAGATAAGGTTGGAGATGCTTCCCGAATTCTTGAAGGTCTCTTTGGGGTGTGAGAAATTTTTGGAGTATGAGAAACTTTTGGAGTATGAGAAATTTTTGGAGTACGAGCACCTCTTGGAGTAGGTGAAATAGATTTACTTGGAGATTGACTCTAATCATATTAAAAAGATTAAAAAGATTGAATTGTTGAATCGTTGATAAAGAGATAAATTCATAAGACGACAGATAAAATTTAATACACAATAACTACCATTGTTGACTTTTTTTTTGAAGTATCTACTGCGGTCTTAGTAGTCATATTATGTGTTAGCCAAAAGTTCAATAGTTATAATAAATATATTAAGTCCAATTTAAAATTTAACGACTTTTTTTTTTTGTTTTTTTTTATTTTTTTATTTTTTTTTTTTGTGATAGAAATTTGGCAAGTATTTTTGCAAATAATCTTTTTCTCTATGAGTATAAAAAATAAATTCTTTTCTATGTTAATGATTCCAAAATGACTTTCGCTGTATACTTTTTTCGCTCGATGTCAACTAGAGGAATAAAGAAAAAAAATTTCGAAACACAGGAGACATGAACTAAATCTAAATAAGGGCAAGTAATGATATTAATCGGTAGCATGTAAACAAATAGACGTTCGTTTTTTCATTGGCTAGTTTCTTACACTAAGAAAGGGAGTGTTGGTGAGTTGTGAGTTGTTAGCGGGCTTTTCTACGAATTTTTTTTATTGTGTATGATTGATCATCGATACATTTATACTTTTTTATATATTTGTGAAATTTTAAATATGCACTGCCACGCAGTTAAGTATTCACAATTGTACCCATTACAATCATTTCTATGATAATCATCAGGATCATTGTAACATTCGGTGGGTTACGGAAACGGAGCTATTTTATTATTTTATTACAGTAATTATTGCATTATTTGCAACTATTCAGACTATCAGAATAACGATAATAATAATAATTATTATTATTAATAAATAAATAAATGGCTTTATTCAGAATTTTTTTTTTTTTTTTTTGTTATTAAAAAAAAAAATTTTTTTTTAATCGTGTTATAACTCAAAGAAAAGGATTATTTGATAAAGATGGATGATGTAATACTGATAACAATAATTTATTAACAGTTAA
Source organism: Gigaspora rosea (assembly GCA_003550325.1). Taxonomy (NCBI): domain Eukaryota; kingdom Fungi; phylum Glomeromycota; class Glomeromycetes; order Diversisporales; family Gigasporaceae; genus Gigaspora; species Gigaspora rosea. The sequence continues at coordinate 221,531 of QKWP01000500.1, read as the reverse complement.
ACTGAAATACGGCAGTAAATTTATCATTTGTGCACGTGACTTAACTAAAAATGCAAGCACAAAACTCAGTAAATTAATGAATTACGTAAAAGATACACGCATAAGGTACGTATGTGGTATGTACGTACGTATCGGTATGTCCAAAAAAAATCATATTATAATATACAGTATAAATATAAATATAGTCTAATAATAAATAATCTATATAACCAAAATAATATCGATATATACATATATGTTATTTATATTGATGGTAGGGTGTAGAACTAGTGTTTAATGCCTCCATATTCACATACATTCGTTTGAACTTTCTCCAACGTACAAATAATAAGGCAAAAATAGCTATAACAACTACGGAACTAAGAGATCCAATAGATGCACCTAATACCATTGCCGTATGAGATGATATCGCACCATCACTCGGAGGCATAATCGTAGGTGAAGAATGTGTTTGTGTTGTATCGTTTGGTATGGTTGTTGAAGTTATTGAAGTTGGCAAAGAGGAATTTTTGGTTGGTGTCGTATCATTGATTGGAGAATTTGAAGGAATTTTGGTGTCAGTAGAAGTAACCCATGTATAGTTACTAATATTAAGGATATATATGTCAGATGTTGCATCGGATGTTGTTGATGTCTGTTGTGTGACATTTCCTATAAAATTGGGTTTAAAAAGATAAACAAAAATACAGAAATATGCGGCAAAAAATATTTAATATATGTAAGAATATATAATGTGACGTTTACCAAATGCTACTATCATTAAATCGCCTATTAAAGTAGCAGAATGATAAGCTAATGCTGGCGAAATAGGATTAGAGACATTAGGAAGTGACCATTGAAATGGTGAGGTTGAAGAATCGAGAACGGCAAGCTCAGGATTGGCAGGGGAAAAATTATGGTCGTATCCACCAAATACAATGATTCGACCATCTGACGCTAAAATATTATTATTTTTGGATTAGACCTAAACAGTAAATAGGACATTAAATAAAATAATTTATAAAACTTTTTTTTTTTTTACCTAACACCGCAGAATGACCTATACGAACACCAGGAACAGTTCCAATTGCAGTCTATAAACCGAATTGTAGAATAATTATATGAAATATATAAATTGTGACAGATATTGGAATGATAATACTTACGACTAATAACCAAGACGCATTCTTAGTGTCATACGTCCAAATCTTTAATAGAGGCACGTAAAAATACATAAGATTAGCGAATACAATTAGTATATAGACAATATATAGACAGTTTATGAAAATGAATTTTACCTCTTCCATACTTCTATATCTGTTAGTTTTCCCTGATGATGAAGTAGTTTGTCTTCCACCTATATATACGATTACTGAATTATTCAGCATGGTGGCAGTGAAATCAACTAGGTGCGGGGGCGCATTATGTTTGGAATTTGAAACTTTTGACCAAGACATTCCAATGATATCTAAAATATCCATATCTTTGAACCATCTAGTTTTCGTTGAACCTGTTGAAGGGTTAATTAATCCTCCAAACATATACACTTTTCCTGAATTGTCCTGTACAATCTGAATTTCCTTTCGTCTTTTGGGTGGAGTTCCTGAAATATTTGGTGTGTTCCACTGTTGAGTTTTTGTGTTAAATTCGTATACAATTGTATCAACACTAAGCGTGATATCTTTAATAATTAGAAGAAACAATGTTTGTTATTATCGAAAATTTGATTTGGGCCAAGAAAACAATCACATACAGCATGTAAGGAACCTGGCATTATAGTCATGCTGTGGTGCAAACCACTTGCATGTCAAAGTGGTTAAGTTTATTTTACAATATAATGTATGCCTTCATCAGTCAAAAGATATACAGTAAAATTATATTCACGCACTCTAATTGGCTTAACAAAATTTAATAAATATTCCCTGAATTTTTTTTATTATAACTTTTTTAACTTATCAGTTATATTACTGTATCATGGGCATCCAAATTATTTTAGACGTGCCAGGTTCCCTAACCGCATGAAAAATAATTCATTCTTACTCTTATCTACCATCATGCCTCCAAACGCGTATATACTAGAGTTGTCTGGACCACCTAATGCGCTAACTTGCCAGCAAGCATTTACTGGAATGCCAGCGGTAGATGTGAGGTCTGTCCATGGAATATTATTTCGCGTGTCAAATGGAGTAGAAAGATCTAAATAGAACACACTATTCTGACAACCCTCTGTGCCATCAGAATTTTTACTCCAACCTCCCAAAAAATATAATTTTGTTCCAACTAAGATGCTATTAACAAAATATCTAGGGGAAGGAGTGTATGAGTCAATTCGCGTAATTAAATTAAATATCAAAATATATAAAAGGAATGAATAAAAAATGCGAAATGACATTTTAAAAAGTATAACAATGATACAATATGTTTGCAATGCTATTTATAAAAATTTTTACTAACAAAGTTTTTGTTTTAACAAAGCATCTTAAATATTTCAAATAATAATTATAAACTTTGTCATTATATATTTGTTTAACCGCCTTTGGTTTTCATCTTATATTTGTTTAACCCGATTCCATTATCACCTAAAATAAGGAATGCAATTCATAGCATTTACGATACCATTATTTCTGTGGTTTCACTATATTTAGGTAAACTTAATTTGTGGTTGGCTAGAAACGTCTCAAAAATGATTTTTAAATAAAGTTTCTTCAAATTAGTAAAACAATTCTATGACAATGCTTCAATGTTTTTCGTCGATATCTCTTATGTATAATGATGCAAACGACATAAATTAGCATTTATAACTAAATTTACAAATACTTTAGTCATATTTACGTTCGAAAAAAAACGCTTATATCAATTATATCACGACCGCAGTAAATCATCAGAGCAATAGATTTTGTTTTCTTTTTTTAGAATTGATTATTAATCCTTACTTGTACGTATGTAAGTACGTATGTACTTTTCAATGATCCAATCATATGAAAAGAATGTGAGAAATAAATATTTTTTTTATTTAATGGCGCACCAACGTGGTATAAAATCTTTGTTTAAAAATAAGAGATTCGATTATACTGCAATAATAAGTACAAGGTATTTATTTAACCTAATTCAGTTTTGCGATTTGTCGTACTAGTTGTTGTAATTTATATATATATTTATATATAATATATTTTAAAATTATTTAAATATATAAATTAATATTATTAACAATTAATTAATTTTGAAATTATGTAACATTTTTGCCAATCGAAATGCATAACACTCAAAACTAGATGTTTTCGTACTTCATTTAAATGCTTATATCCTGCAAAAATTTTATGAAATTATTTATAATAGAGCACATATGAATAACAAAACATAAAAAATAGATCAATATATGAATTATGATGTTACTTAGGACTGCATAATTTACAGTAATTCTAACGTAAATTTTTAATTGATCCGTGATATAACCTACCGTTACGTAAATTAAATTTAATCTATCTGTGATATATAACTTACGTAATTACGTGTATAACACTAACTTAATGCTGGTCAAATTAAAGCTGGCGCTGGCACACTTAACATGAATATCGATAGAGTTGTTAATAAATGTAATTTCTGAGGTCGGTGATAAAGGAGTCATAATGTATCAAATGGTGCAATAAGACGGTAACGGACCAAAGCTCCGAACACTGGGTAGTACCCATGCTTACGGTAATCTTTTTCTTATATGGCCACAAATGAAACTCCCAAGTTTTTGATTTGGGGATTACGAATAATAAGTATAGATGTATCGAATTTTCTTTCGGCACTACCAATTATATATATAAAGCGCCCATGGGCGTTTTTTTTTTTTTTGACAGGTTTAGTATTTGTACCAAAATAATGCACATGCGTGTATTCTAAATAAAGTGCATATACTCAAAATAACGCACAGGTTGGCGTTATTATCGTTATGCAAAAACAGTATTTAAAACAAATACATTATATATACTTATTAAGAAAATTACTATGGAAGTCAAATAATACGTATAAAAAATGCACCTATGATGTTTAACACCATATATAATCTTATTGAGAATTAGAATGCAAAATAGAGGGTAAGTATAAAAGCCTAAATTTTAGTTAATATAAGGTTTTAGGGGGTTTTGAACATTTTTATTTATAATGCTTAGTATTAATTGCTTAATAAAACTCTGAGTTCATTGTATATATATATTTATTTACTGATTATTCATTGAATTACTCGTATTCCGTTCGCCAAAGTACCCAATGTGATGCAACTTTCATGTAAATGAAAATTGTGTGTATAAACATCACGCATATATATTAATAATAGTTTAAAAAATTGACCTACATTATTTGTCACGCCGGGTACTTGGCGAACAGAATACGATTAAAAAGAATCAAGATGCCACAAAAAAATACGTTATGAAATACTCGATTATGACGAATGAGGCGACGTGGCAATTAATAGCTGGAGTAAACAAACGCGAAGACAATCTCAACGAAAGAAACGCGTAACAGCGCGTAAACTTAAGTAAAACCTTCAGAAAAGCAATAAGAAATTAAAGAACCTAATTTAAAAATGGTTAAAATTACGATTCTTATGTGAGAAGAAGGGAAATATAAGAACAACTATAAGAGACTATTAAAAGTTCCAATTTAAAGACTCAATTTACCATAGTCATGCCTCTGGAGAATTGCCTTGTCTTATATTTCTTGTGTTCTAGTACGTGCACCACTGACATTACCATAAACTTCTTTTAGTTCAAGATATATATATGGATCGTACTATTTTCCACTAATAAAAATTTTGCAAAGTTTTTATGCAGCTAATTCTTTGATGAATAATGAAAATATTAATTAAAAGAATACCATTATAGAAATATTCGGGCAAAAACGCCAGCTACATCTGGTTATATACGTTAAACTTTTGCTTTTCTTTGCCTGTTCCTTTGATGGATAATGAAAATACTAATTAAAAGAATACTATCATAGAAATACTCAGGAAAAACGCCACTACATCTGGTTATATACACGTTAAGCTTTTGCTTTTTCTTTGCCTGTTCATTTCGCGAAAGGCTTCGATATTGAGATTAAAGATCGGGAATTGCAGAATTGTCACAAAAAATTGTTCTTTCCATAATTTTGCCCAATCAGACATCAGGATCAGGTGTAATGTAAAATCACTTTTCACAAAAAAAAAAACTAGAATAACTTAACTTTTAATTAAGACACACCTGCGACATAGTTAAAATGTTGCTCATGAAATTTTACTATTAGACACAACCCTAGTCCTAACTATAATGCAGTGTTATTGGCTTTAATTCCTTACAACAATACCGGGAGTACGCTACCTAAAACGTTATAGCAGATAAGTTTGTAAGATATTTCGTTAAATAGTTTTTGATTAAAAAACGACACCGAAAAAAATTTTTTTTTAAAAAAAAATGCATTATTTATAGAACCGCTTAACAATGTGTTTTATTTTTATTTACAAATCTAAATATTTATCAAAAGAATTTATAATTAAGATTGTATTTACGATTCTATAATACTGTATACACTTTTGTTACATTATTATTAATCTAAATTATCAAAACTAGGATGAGCATCACGCACTTATCAGTGCGAGGTGCTTAATTAGCACAAATTAGTTATATGACATGTCCTCTTGAAATAAGTTTATAATAAAATTTGATAAAATTTTAAGTAATATTACTTTATTTAATTGTTCAAAACTGTCCAAAATTTATCAAATTACTGTTCAAAGCTGTCCCATGACAACACTGCCCAAAGGTATTATTTGGTTTATTCTCAATAGGAGATTTAGTAGAGTAGCATCGTTTCAACAGGTATTCAGTAACTTGTACCATAGTTTCAACCTACACTTTCAGTCAGGGATACCCTTGAACTGTTACCATTACCTACTTCTGCTCTTGTAAGGTTTGCTCTTACCACTTCCTTTCTACTAGTTCTTACACCAATACATTTCAAATATACATGAGCATAAAATTATTTTGGGTTTTGGGACCCAAAATTGTTTTTGATTTATTTTATTTAAAAAAAATTTCAATTTATTTTTGGGAACCTGAAAATAGTCTTTTTTAAAAATTAATTTTAGTAGTGTTACAAGCAACTATAGCCTTCAAGATAGTATTTGCAACATATCACATGGTGACAGAGATCTTTTAGAGTCAAAAAAGAGATGAAGCAGTATGCAAATAGAAAATTACTGCTATAGAACCAGTTTCTTTTTTTGTTATTATTAGATCAGTATTAGATCTAGAAGGTTTCTATGATCAAAATAAGCTATGATATTAGAAACAGATTAGTAATAAGTTTAATAGCCATTGCAAGTATCTTTATTACCTTTATTACCTTTATTACCTTTATTACCTTTATTACCTTTATTATCTTTATTACCTTTATTACTTTTATTACTTTTATTTCCTTTTATACTTTTATTTTATTTTTATGTTTTTTTTTTAAGGTCGAGGTCTTGCTCATATCTTTATTAGTAATTTAATAAGTTACTACAAGGAGTACACTGTTTAACAAATTACATGCAAGAATTGAAGCTTAGACTAATTTATCTGTGACCTAAACCTACTAGAGTAATCAAGACTTACCTAGTTTAGAATGGTTAGTATGTAGTTGGTTGAAATACTATACTTGACCCAGTTGATAGCCCATAGGTCAAGTTTCCTAAGGGCTATCCCCATGAGAAGACAGTGGTTATGGTTATCATATAATTGGTCTGGCTGCTCACATGGACAGCTGTATATAAATATAAGGTGTGCTTTTTGTTAAAGAATATGGAGTTGGTGTCAAATTGAGATGCTTTTGAACTGTCTCCATTAGCGAACCTGAAGCAGTAGGGTTTCCACAACTGGTCATATATTGAGTCAGATGTCTGGAGAAGGGATTGTATTATGACTTGAGAAGCTTCTTTTGTAGAAAGATTAAATAGATATAGACATAGGTCTTGGATGAGGTATGATGGGATTAAACCTTTAAGTGTGGTATCAAAGTAGTAGGGAGTGAACTTAGAGGACTATGTGCTAAAGGCAGAGTGTTAGAAGATAGTATTAACAAGCATGAGTATTAAAAAGACTAGTAGGTCCAAGTTGATTTTTTTAATAGTGTATTGAATGGATATGAGAATAATCTGGTTAAGTAGTTGCCTATCAGGACATATTAACCAGTGGTTTGGAGAGTACTGGCTACTGCAATTAAAGCAGTCAGTACTGGGAAAAGGTCTGAATATATTTGGTGAAAGTGGCTATAAAAGAGTATTTCATTTAAAAGTAGTTTGACTTTATAGACTTTAGCAATACTAAGTTTAAAGTTGGTGATGTTGCTATGTACTTTTTGGTTATTGTTAAGTGGAGTGCCAGTCTATATAGTGCGTGAAATTGGACCATTCATTTGTTCTGTTAGAACAACCACATGGTGATGACATGTGCTTTGCAGATATTTTTGATGAATCTTGTTGTCTGCTCGACATGAGTACTCTTTCAGAAGAGAATATAATATGGATTGAAGATACTTGTATGGTTAAAGATAAGTTGCAAGGCTGTGTTATGTTGTCTTGCTAGAGAATCTGCAAGGTTGTTGAAAGTGTTGTCAGTATGAGCTTGAACTTTGCTCATTGCAAGGCTGATTCTATAAGACTTAATTGCTCCAAGGAGTGTATGTCAAATAGGGTATGCTTTGAACTTGTATTTTTTTGGTGTATTGTAACTTAGTTTGGTGAGTTTGTTATATTTGGAGATAACTGACTATGAGTCAGTAAAAATCTGTACTCTAGAATTGCATAGTACAGTAGAGATTGCAGACAGGATTGCCATTAGTTCAACTTTGTAAAATGAAGGCCAGTTGGATATTTTAGCTAAAAACTTCTGTATGACCTGGTTGTTAAAAAGCTAAACTCTGCCAATTCCCATTGAGCATTGGTTAGATTCAATATTTTTGACCAAGCCTTTGTGTAAAATATAACTACTGCTCTGTTTGAGTTAGAATTTGCAATGGCTAATAGCTGTAAAGAGGTCTCATTTTTAGAAAAAATGTGTAAAACCAGAGAGTCTGTGTTGTGTATAGTAGGTGGTAAAGGGTTGTGAGAGGGTGTTTGATAGCAGTTAAGAAGATAAGATCCAGATAATTTATGTTAAGGTTTAGTTGGCAGTTGGGCTAGAAGATTCGACCATGAAATATAGCAGATAGTACTGCTAACACCTCCTTGGTACATGCTGATGAGATTCGTCTGGAGTTGAGATTGCATCCAGAGAAGTGCTTCTACAGACCAGACTCGAACCAGACTTTAGTCAAGTCTGAGTTTGGTCTAATTTTCAGACCAGACTCAGACTTTTATATTCAGACTTTTAGTCAAGTCTAAGTCTGGTCTGGGTCTGGTCCAATGTCTGCAGACTGGTCTGTGTTCAAATATATTTATATGTATTTTTTGGTACTGAACAAGTTTATTTAGTGCATTTTGTTAGAATAAATTAGTAAAATTTTATGAATCATAAGATTTTATAGAATTTTATTAATAAAATTCTATAAAATCTTAT
>QKWP01000500.1:192653-212284 GCA_003550325.1 Gigaspora rosea | reverse complement strand
TATTTTATATAATTTATCAAAACAAACCAAATTACATAATGTAAAGTGAAAATTTAATTGAAATATAATAAATTACATGATATATAGTAAAAATTTAATATTCGCTTTATGTTTTCCTTTATTATCATACATATATAATCGTTATATTATATTTCTGTATTTATATTTTAATTCAATAAATATCATGATGCCTCCTGCGTATAGTGATGACTTGAAATGGCATATAGTTTTTTTATATTATGATAATTATTCAATATTGCTTAGTAAAGGCGAACAATTTTTAATTCAAAAGAACCTAATAATTTAGTGACATATTCGGTTAGTTCATCCAAAGTAATGGATGCAAATGATGTTAATCAGATAACTTGATTCAATACATCATTCTTCGAAGATTGTTAGAAAATATTCGCTACTTAAAAAATTGAAGTCGTGAAATAGACACTGACAAGCCTAATGAAAATCTCGCTTACAAACTCAATAAAGAGATAATGGAAACAGTCTCTGGGTTTGGTAAAGAAAGTGTTATGATTATATAAAAAATGGGGAACCGTAACAAATCCATGGAAACAAAACCTGGACAACATAAAATTTTTAATCGAAGTGACATGAATGTGGGTTATTTATTATATGTATATTACTGTATTAGTTATGTAATCACTGATCAAATAATTATATAATTTTTTACGGATTTTTAATGATTCTTAAATTTAGATTCCTTATTTAGAATCTCAAAGATTCTCCGCATTATCATCATGAAAATCATGAGGTCACACCTTTCTGCAAACTGCCATAAATTAAAATTAATTAGTAACATTTTGTGAATCATAAGATTTTATAGAATTTTATTAGTAAAATTCTATAAAATCTTAAAATTTACATATTTTTATTAATTAATTCTAACAAAATGCACTAAGTAAACTTGTTTAGTACCTAAAAATATATTAAATTAGCAGGGTTGTTTTTATTTTACTTTAAATTTGAAGAAAAGATATATAAATTTGGATTTTTGATCAAAAAAGTCAAATTTAAGCATCTTTTCTCCAAATTTCAAGTAAAATAAAAACAACTCTGCTAATTTGATGTATTTTTAGGTGCTGAACAAGTTTACTTAGTGCATTTTGTTAGAATTAATTAATAAAAATTTGTGAATCATAAGATTTTATAGAATTTTATTAATAAAATTCTATAAAATCTTATGATTTACAAATTTTTATCAATTAATTCTAACAAATCGCACTAAGTAAACTTGTTCAGCACCTAAAAAATACATCAAATTAGCAGATTTGTTTTGATTTTACTTGAAATTTGGAGAAAAGATGCTTAAATTTGACTTTTTTAATCAAAAATCCAAAATTATGCATCAAATTTCCAAATTTCAAGTAAAATAAAATAAAATAGCTGTTTTAATGCATTTTTAGATGCTAAACAAGTTTACTTAGTGCATTTTGTTAGAATTTTATTAATAAAACTTTGCGAATCATAAGATTTTATAAAATTTTATTAATAAAATTCTATAAAATCTTATAATTCATAAAATTTTACCAATTAATTCTAACAAAATACACTGAGTAAACTTGTTTAGCACCAAAAAATACATATAATTATATTTAGACTTAGGCCAGTCTGCAGACTTTAGACCAGACCCAGACCAGACACATAGTTGAGTCTGAGTCTGGTTTGAAGTCTAAAATTAGTAAAATTTAAAGTCTGAGTTAGTAATTTGAACCAGTTGAACTATAATTGGTTAACCAACCCGAACTGAATAAATTTCAGGTAACTGGTTGAGTAAATGCTTAATCGGTTGACCTGTACAACTAGTTGAGAATCAGTTGACAAAATTTAAATGACATTATAAAAGAGCAAAGGTCTCGAAAACTTCTAAAAAAAAAATGAATGAACATAGTAGACAAGACAAAAATTTGAGTAAAGGTCTGAAAATTTCCAAAAGTAAACATAAAGTAATCTTAATCAGTTGAATTAGTTGACACCAAATATTTTGGTTCAGTTAACTGACAAAAAAAAATTTTCTTGGTTCAAATCACTAGTCTAAGTCTGGTCTGGAGTTCCAGGGCATGATGAATACGGTATTGGTATGAGAAAAGTATCTCCGGACTTTGCCAATTATGATGTTGTTTTCTAGATAGGTAAGTACCCAGTGTTTATTGCGGTAATAGATTAGGCTAGTATGGTATGCAAATGTGTTGATACCTTGGTTAATATCTATCTGCAATCATATAGAGGTATTGATTATTAAGGATAGTTTGCTTAATGACTTAAAACTATAGAAGTTGTTTGCCTTTAAGTAAATGATGAATTCTTGAGAAAAGGTGCTTTCATGCTAAAAGTATCTTGTTGTCTGCTGAGCATTAGGGTTCCTACAAACCCGGATCAAATCAAACTTTAGGTCAGATTTGGGTTTGATTTGATTTGAAATCAAACTCAAACCCAAACTATGATTAAAAAAAATATTTGAGTTTGATTTGAAGCAAACTTTTTAGTTAAATTTGAGTTTGGTTTGAATTTGAGTTTGAAGTTTGCAAACTAGTTTGAGTTTGAATAATATAAAGACCCTATAGGCGAAATGTGGCATACTTCCATCTACAAATTTTTTTCTTACTAAGTTAACGATAAATGTCCACTAATTAAAAATTGTAGAGCTCGTCGAGACGCATCTAATGGTGGTTAGATCATCCAAATCGGTCCAGTGGATGGCAAGATATCGTCAAAAAACGATTGGTCGACTATATAAAAATCCGTGACAGAGATTATATAAGAAAATCACTATAGGCGAAATGTGGCGTGCTTCCATCTAAAACATTTTTACTTACTAAGTTAGTGATACACCCACTAATTGAAAGTTGTAGAGCTCGTTTCGGCGCATCTAACTACCGTTAGATGCACCTCTACAACTTTCAATTAGTGGGCATATATCGTTAACTTAGTAAGTAAAAAAGTTTTAGATGGAAGCACGCCACATTTCGCCTATAGTGATTTTCTTATATAATCTCTGTCACGGATTTTTATATAGTCGGCCAATTGTTTTTTGATGATATCTTGCCATCCACTGGACCGATTTGGATGATATAACCACCGTTAGATGCGTCTTGACAAGCTCTACAACTTTCAATTGGTCGACAAGTACTATTAACGTAGTAAGAAAAAAGTTGTAAATAGAAGCATGCTACATTTCGCCTATGATCACTCTCCAGTTAACAGGTAATTATCAATTAAGTAACTTGTTTAAAATATAAAAATATATTTATGTTATTCAAACTCAAACTAGTTTGCAAACTTCAAATTAAACTCAAATCAAACTTAGTATAGTATTTGGGTTTGGTTTGAATTTGATTATTTTTTATTTTAATTTGGGTTTGATCTCAAACTTTATAAAATTTATAGTTTGAGTTTGGTTTGATTTGGGGTTTGATCAAACTCAAATCAAACCCGGATCAAACTTCGGAACTCTACTGAGCATAATTGCTCTAGATATAAGATTTGTTTTTTTGTAATTGTTTTTTGAAAGTACTGTATTTGGGGTAAGTTTTAAGGATATATTCTATTAGGTAGTTTCCACAGTTGATTATTTGTGGTTATGTAATTGCTGTATTTGCTATAATAGATATTTTTAGTCTTAGCCAGTTAGGGCCATCTACACTAGTGTTGGCAAATGATGTCATATGACCTATATGATTTACATGAATTGTCATAAGTCATAAGTCATTTGGTAAGAGTATATGACTTATGTCCTTATATAAACTAACTATAGTAAACATTTTTTATATATATTCTAGTTATTTATTCTAGCTATGTAATTATTGCAAACGTGATTATTGAGGCAATTTATATTACCTATTTGTGATACTAATTATATTTGTAAAACTTCTCATACACTTATCTCTTAAACTGTTAGCAGTTAGCGGGCATATTTGGCTACTAAAATGTTAAAATAGTTGATTCTGATCTATTTTTATTAAAATTTAAAATATTTTAAAAAAATTTTATATATAATATTTAAAAATAAAAATTATAAAATAGTAATATTTATTTTTAAATTATAAGAAAAAAATGAAGTTGTCTATATAGTAAAACTTTTAAAAATCAATTATTTTTTAAAAAAATACAAAATTTTATCTTTATTCATTGGCAAACTTTTTAAAATTTTGAGCATAAGTCCCATATAATTTTGTTACAAATTGTAGAATTTGGTTTAAAAAATAACTTTAATTATTGAAATTTTTATAATTTTAACATTTTATAATAGCAAAAATTTTTTTTATAGATGGGAGCATATAAAAATTTAAAAATTAATAAAAAATATTTTGAAAATTTTATAATAAAATTTTAGAATTTAAAGTAAATATCTTTAATACTATTAAAGTTAAATTAAAAATTTTACTTAATAATAATTAAAAATATCTCAAAGTTTTACTTTAGCTTAGAAATAGGGGGACATATGCTTAATAAAATTTCAAGTTATTGTAAAAAATATGAAAAAAATACATTCTAGTGGGCATATTTGGCCACTGGACAGTTTAAGAGATAACCTTTGAAAGAATATTATCCAATTTGGATTCTATTAAAGAATCAACTTAAAAATTAATTAAGAAATTTATTAGCAATGAATTGGTTTTGTCACAAATTAGATTAAAAAATTTATTCCGTACATATCATTTAATTCTTTAACAAATGATTGTAAAACATAACTGTATAGAAAGTTAAAGAATGTATATAGTAAATTTGTTTTATTACACATCAATTAACAAATATGCTATCAAGAAATTTAGAAGCTTTCAAATATATTATGAAAAAAATAAATATTTTTGTAAATTTAATACCGTATACTTTATTTAATAATAACTATATATTACTAATATAATACGTTACATATGCTATTAAAAAAATTTTGAAATAATCTTTGAAAAGCGTTTATGGCATAAAAGCAAAATAAACAACTAAAATTTATTTTAAATGTTAAAACTTTAAAGTAGTTGAATACCTTTCTATATAATGAATTAAAATTTTATATTGGTTAAATAATATTAAACATTTAAAAATTATTAATTTATATTAACGAACCTTTTTTGAACGATTGTATTTATTTATTGATTACTTGTAAATTCAATAAATGCTGGCGTTTCCAAACAGGACCCCGAAATATACATAGATAGATCAGGTTAATTATAGGGTTACTAAAAAAGAAAGATCTGCAGAAAAACTTCAAAAATAAGCAAAAAAATTACTATAAATAGAAAAGATCTGTATAAAAAACCTTAAAAATAATCAAACTTATACCTAACCTATCTATATATATTTTGGGGTCTTCTCCAAACTATCAACAAAAATATGTAATAATTCTCATTTTGCAACTGGATCTTCTGCTGGATGAATATCACGTGTTCCTACTAAAAATTTTTGATCCAAATCACCACTAGGTAACAATTTATCTCCACTATTTTCAACACAATTTTCATGATCAATTTCTTCAATCCACTGAGAAATAATTGTGTTCCATTGATTTTCATTTTCTTTGATACTATCTTCTGTTAATTCATCACTATCTACATTATCATCATCACTTACTATTAAATCCTCTTTATTATTGTCATTAACTTGATCTTCCATACATTTATCAGAGTCACTAGAAACAATTGGAGCTGCGATATAAAGTCTTTTTACTTGTTGATTAGATTTAATAACTTCTTTAACTTGACGTTGATATAAAATTTCATTTCAAATTTGACTCATTTTAAGAACTTTAGGATGCTATAATAAAATAAAAATTAATTTAAATATATTAAAATAAAATTTATCAAAGTATATATATAATATACTCTTTCTGACGATCACCAATTTCAACGTAGAGCATAAAAGAAATATCATCGGAAACTGTATAAAAGTTAAAGTTCCCTAAGCCAGGTGGCAGAGCGCTGCACATACAAGAAGCACAAACCAAACGCATAGCCAAGATAAAGAAAAGATGCAGAGAAGTTAGTAGTCCAGACAAAGAAAACATGACCCTAGTAGAGGGCAAGCAGCAACTTGACACAGTCAAAAGAAGGAAGCAAAATACACGAAGCAAAACAGCAATGCATCTGCTGCCCCTACAACAGTTAACACTACCAACACAACAGTCGCAGCCGCTAAGCAAAGAAACTAAACACACCACAGAGAAAGAACGAAATCCCAAGAAACCCCGGCACATTAATCCACCTACAACTGCTTCCAGCACCAACAAGCAAAAGAGTGAGCAATCTAGCTCAACCCCGTTAACTGATCATGTGATCTATGACTCTAACAATGGCAGTGGCCTGACGATCAACTCCACTAGAAATGGCAACCAAATTTGCGTGATCATATAAAGCAACAACGCAGCTATTACCATAATGGGCATCCATAAATAATGTTATACAAGGGGGGTTGGACAAACGATAACGTTTTTCTCAATAAGTAGAGGGGTCAAAAAAATATAACGTAATTTTTTTTAGAAAAAATTGGCTAAAAATTGATCCAATGGTCCAAATTTAATAATTTTGGTACTATTCGATTCGTCTCGGTAAGAGGAGTCGAATGGTACCAAATTTATTTCATTTGGATTACTGGATCAAATTTTATTGGCAAAATACTATTGGTTATTATGTTTTCTTATAAAATTACTAAAAAATCAATAGTTTTTTGTAAATAACTATTGATCCAGTAATCCAAACGAAATGATTTTGGTAACATTGGATTCGTCTCACTGAGACGAATCGAATGGTACCTAAATCATCCAAATCGGATCACTGTGTCACAATATATTCAAGTTTTTGTAAAATTTTATATATAAACATACGGATTTTGAAAAATTTTTTTTATATAATAGAGGGGGGTCCAGCGCTACTATGAGGGGGTACATAACATTATTTATAGATGCCCCCTAAACAACAACTCATCACCAAAACTAGGCACAAATAAGAATACAGGGATGAACATGCAGGGGCTGTCCCACACGGACCCAGATATGGACCGCACCACGGAAGAATACAACCCTATACTGCAGGGAGGAGATCAACAGTAGTGATGGCACCGAAATTGATTTTTGAAAAAGGCCTATTTCGTCTTCATTAGAGAAAATTAAAATTTTTTATAAGGAAGAGCAAATAAAATTTATATAGATATGTTCTTTATAATTTTGTCTATTCAAAAAAAGTATTAAATAATTTCGTCTTTCAAGTAAATAGATCAAAAACAATTTCGTCTTCAAATTTTAATTTCGGGTTTTAGAACCCGAAATAATTTCGTCCTCATGTATAATCAACAGGCAGAAATGGAAGTAGACAGAGGCACACCTTCTACAATAAGGAGCCGATCCTTGTCACCAATGCCAGTACCAATCTACAGCCAAGTCACGGCTAGGAATACATGACATACTCACATGGACATAGACCAAATCGAAGAATGGACCAGAGGCATAATGGAAATCAAGACATAAGAGGTTTCACAACAATTTGACAGTGAGACTTGGCACTATGACTGCATAATTACTGCACTGAAGACAAAAGAAGGCATCGAAAGGCTGGCCCATTACAAATTTAGTACACAACCAACAAAGAGTACTACACCCCCGCAATCAAACAAAAGCTCATACATTTAGATACTACCAGGACACCGAAATATACATAGATAGGTTAGGTATAAGTTTGCTTATTTTTGAGGTTTTTATACAGATCTTTTCTATTTATAGTAATTTTTTTGCTTATTTTTAAAGTTTTTTCTGCAGTTCTTTTCTTTTTTAGTAACCCTATAATTAACCTGACCTATCTATATATATTTTGGGGTCCTATACTACCTTTTTTATCACATTTACAAAGACTAATAGATACAAACTGGTTCATCAACTTGAGTATGAAACGGAATTCAAAACCAGCCTATACAAATACAAAGAAATCAATAATGTGATCATTACAGACAAACAAGCCAGAACTCGTATACATCAAAAGCTCAGACAGAAAATAGCAATCGACTACCTCACTAGCATAAATTTTAACAAGACGAACCACACCAAGATTGCCAAAATAGTGCAATACTGCAGAGGATTCATACAACACAAAGCACAGCTGACATTTGATGAAATGAGACGAGCCATCTTCACCTCTACACTTAATGCTCTATCTGGAGACCCTGACGAGGTACTATTTAATATAAAAGAACAACTACCATTTGAAATCCCGATTACTAATAGAAGTAACACACAAGCAACAGTCATAGCTTTACACAAACTATATAGATTCAACCAACTTCCTGAAACATACTTTATCAAGCGCCCAAAACTACCTGCAGGCCCACAAGCCCTCAACGAAACATTAAAGTACTACTTCTCAATAAAGAAATCCAAAGCACTAAAGAAACTTTCGCTCTATCGAAGCGAACTAAAAAAATACTATGAACTGGATAGAAAACTTCCTGCAGCCTACTACCAGCTTCCCCCAGAAAAACCACGCCTACCACCACTCCCAAATACCTACCAGAAACTAGATCGCTCGGTCAGGCACCTTTTCTCTATAGACCTGGCAAAAAAAAACAGCATAAAAACCGCAACAGACCACCTCCACAAACTCTACAACTTCAAATACTTACCCAACAACTTTATTAAACCTAAACCTAGACTATCTAATGAGTCTGGGAAGATTAAAACGCAAATACACTTTACTTACCCAATAGAGGACATAATAGTGAAGAAGTTCTTAGAGATAATCAAATACACTTACCAATATACTTTGCCACTACCAACAAACATCGTAAATGCAAACTCAACGGATAAGCCTGTGCTACCCAATGACCCAGAACAGATCACTGAATACGCTCTAACCATCCTGTTTACAACCCCCAGACAGCTGATAGAGGCTGCACAGCTCCTCCGGCAACATTACTACTTCACAAAAATTCCAGACCACTGGATTGACATAATACTGAGAGGTCAACAAAGCGAAAGAACAAACAAAGACAAAACAAAACCCCTACTACCGAACACAGTAGAAGATATTAAACAAGTCATATACACCCTACACATGGACGTAGCAGTCACACAAGAGTCAGAAATAGAACTGCCTATCACAGATCATGCAAAAGTCACTCCGACCCTGGAGTTCCTCAAAAAGCAGTTTTTCTTTAATGGCATTCCTAATCATATTATTAACCTCCCACCACTTCCAGAACCATCATGGGAAATCTTCCAATGTTAATACCATGACAGTCGAAAATAAACCAGTGCCTTCTACAACAAGCATGGCACGACAACTTTCCATTACATTCAGTAATAAAAAACAATACTACAAGAACAATTAATATTATAACACATAGCGTACAAGGTATTAATGATAAATTGAAATTTCAAAAATGGATAGAATTTTGCCATGAACACCAATACCACGTAATAAGCATGACGGAAACCAAAATAGCAGAATCTAAATATACAAAGGCAAAATTTGACAACCCCTACTACAATATTTACAGCTCGAACTGCAATGTTGACACGGCCAAAAAACAAGAATCTAGTATGGGTATAGCCATAGCCGTTATCAAGGGCCTACAACTCTACATCCACAACATCCAAACCGAACCTGGCACTGCTATCGCAATCGACTTTTTCTTTCCATACAATCAGCGCATTCGAATCATTTCAACATACCTGCCGCCTAACCATAAAACACTTAACACACAAACACAGCAAACTATCACCAGATGGATTGACTATGCGCACGCGTGCAATTATAGCACTATAGTCCTGAGGGACTTCAACTATGATAAACACAAATCAAAAGGGAATTTTAAGGCACAACTATTCACTCACATGCAGGCAAAAAGCATGGAGAGACTTTTAGGGTACTTCGACATCAGCATCCCAACATGAAGCCGCCAGGATGCAACAAACCAAATTGATGATATCTGGGTTTCATCAAGTTTACTTTCTACAGTAAAACGACCTGACATAATCAGTGCTAATACAATCACAGACAGTGATCACAGGATCATTACAACGACATGGCACCATAGCGTGTCAATTAAATGTTACAGGGCAAAGAAAAAGAAACACATGGTATACCTATACGGAAATATGACAAAAGATATATGGGATAACTTCTCAAGAGATGCCTCACGTTTCCTGAATGAGCAACAGACCACCTTGCACCAAGACATTACAACACCAGCAGCATTAGACAAACAATACATATCTTCAACCAGACAATCAAACAAGCAGCAGATAAGAACATTCCAAAAGCAAAAGTAGGGCCGAAAACACACTATGCCTTCTCAGAAACCACAACCCAACTACATCATGCACTCACACTCATTAATAAAACACTTTGCTCCCTACATGATCACAGCACCCCATTGCAACCCGAGCAAGTTACCCAACTAAATAGAACAATAAAGAAAATAAATGAGATGACTAAACTCGCAATACAGGATATTCCAAGTACAACTCAAGACAAAAGTGACATATACCATATCTGAAGCCATTCCAAAAAACTATAACACAAGCGTGCAAAGTAGAGAACAATATAGCACATAAAGAGACAATAGACAAACATATTACCAACTGGTATAACAACTTCGCCACAAACACAACAAAAATGATTGATAGCATACTCTCAAGGCACACAGACCCTGTGATACTACATAACATCTGCAGCAACAATCACCTGATAACTGAACCGAAGAAAATAAAAAAGGAAATAGAAAGACATTTTGAAAGCTGAACTCGCCTAAACCTACCAGATCCAGACGAGGAGCTGCGCGCTGACTGGATGAGCAAGTACTAGCCAATATCAGCAATAAAGGATAAATGGTATCAACAACTCTCAGTGATAATTTCTAACCAGAAGCTGGTTAAAACCATAAAGGAAGCTCCAACAAAAAAAGCCACTGAACCCAAAATATATCCAATGAAATGCTAAAACACCTCGACGAAACGGCTATGCAACTACTAGACAAAATCTTCAACACATGCATAACTCTTAGCAAGACACCCAAGATGTAGAAGTATAGCAGAGTATACCCGATCTCAAAAAAGCCATGATTCACCGGAAACTTGAATGAAACAAGACCTATTATGCTCATTAAGCACACAAAAAAATATTTACGAAAATAATAACCAAAAAAATTAGTAGTATCTTCAACAAATATCCCATCCTATATCTATGCAACCACGTCGCTATACATGTTGGCAAAATCCCAAATTACTATAGTTTGGGATTTGTCCACGCCCAAATTCCAAATACATCCCAAATTAATTTCTCAAAAACTTTATTAATAATATTTATTTAAACAAATAGTAGGTATTCTTATTGTTATAAATAATATATTTGCAAAATTTTAAGACTATTTCTTTGATTTAATCTTTTACAAATAGCAATTGTTTTTTTTGAATTTGGGATTTGTCTGTGTTTTGCTAGCAAGAATACACATCGCCCTACCCAACAACTCCAATAACCACTCTAATGCACATAATTGAGGAAGCTCAGACAGAGAGTAAAGAATTGTGGGCCCTAGGACAAGACATGTCCAAGGCATATGATTCAGTACACATTCCTCTCCTTGCTAAGCACTAACACGTCTGAAAGTACCTGTCAAGATAGTGAACTTGATCGTAGATTTTTTCACAGACCGAACCAATACTGTTATATCACATTTAGAGAACACCGACCCATACTCAGTGCATGATAGGATTGACCAGGGAGAAACGATCACACCCTCCTCTGGCGCATATATTATGAACCTCTTTTATCAACTATATACAAACTATACCATGGATACGAAATGCACGCACAATTCATAGAACAAAAGACACAAGGACCCCTTCAATTTAGATGCCCGGCAATGGCTTATATAGATGACACAATCTGGGTAGCCTCGTCACATCAAGAACTACAGGAGATCCTTGCGACTTCCTCATCCTTTTTTTAATTTGCCAGAATCAGAGTCAATCCTCATAAATCAACATTAGTAACCCTCAGCAGCATAGCACTAGACCCACACATTAATTTTAACAATATACGCATTACATTCATATCAAAAAAGGAAGCATTTAGGTTCCTAGGCCGCTGGTTCTTAGCAGCAAAAAACCAGAAAGCGACCCATGAGATTATAATAAAAAAAGCAGACCAAGCAATATCAAAAATCCGGCAGGCGAGAATTATAGACAAACAGACAATTTATATCATAAACATGGTCATACTAACCAGAATAGCATATAGAGTTCAAAACACAGTCTTACCCCTAACAGCATGCAGACGACTTACCAATAAATATATAGACATTGTCAAACACAAAGCGGGCCTTGCGCGATCCCTCCCTAACTCTACAATCCTTCACCATGGAATATATGCCCTAAAAGCGGTTGAAGATATCCAAGCGCAGCAGCATATATTTATCCTTCACCGGTTATTCAACAGCCCAGGGTTCTCACAATCCTCTCTACATATCCATCTACAACAACTCCAAGACGCTGCCAAAACAAACACTAGCATCTTATCGTCTGAACTTTACTTCCTTCCTATCCAACAAGCCAATACCCCACAGCAAAAATGTTATCACAAATGGCACACCTATCAAAATCAATCAGCAGTAACGCTGACTGGACCCAACCACTAAAAGAGCGCGGAACCCCAATTAGCCATGTACTTCAATTTTTCAATAACCCAACCAGGACCCCGAAGAACTCTGATACAACTTAGATCTGAGTTTATATAATTTTAGCAGTATTTTAGCTAAATAGATATATAAAATAGAGCAAAATTTGAAAATTTACTATATAAAAATGCAACGTTTGATGAATTTCTATACAAAATTTCCTTTTTTAGGGGATGGCTAAAGCCAGGTGCGTTTATATGTTTTTGATTATTTAATTAAAATTAGGGTAAGGGTTAGTTAGGGGTTAGGGTTAGGGCTTGACTTATAGGTAAAATTGGCTTCCTGACATTTTTATTAATGCTCCTAGACAGGTTTAAATACTCGTTTTTTGTATTTTTGGCATTTTTCACTTTTTTCTTTGTTTTTGTCTCATCGGGCTGATCTATAAAGATCAAATTTTACGATTTGATTGGCTTTATATCACGTGAACGCACCTGGCTTTAGATGACCCCCTTTTTTAGAATCATCTGAGTTGTATCAGAGTTCTTCAGGGTTCTATCCAACCACTCTAAAAACTCATATGAACAAGCATGAACTATACTTCAAAGAACAGTGCACTAACAACGACCACACAGGTACCCTACCCTGGGTGCACCTTCTCTATACATCAAACATATACCAAAAGGAAGGGAACCGAAGTGGTACCATCTCTTAACTAGGGTAGGAGACACGGTAAAATTTTAGGGCATGCCCCAAGGGGCATGCCACCAAGCTAAGGCATGCCCCTCTTATCGTGACCTAGGGCATGCTCCTAGGTATATAAATCATTAATATGCACATAAGCACGATGCTTAAAATTTTTCAAATAGATCTTTTTACGTAATAAGACCAAATAAATGGTTTAAAAATAATTTTATTCTTTTTTAAATTTAAAAATTACAAATTTTTATTTAATATACAGTCAGATCTCTTTAAGTGCATGCTCTTGGAACTATACTTTCATAATGTGCATTTAGAGAATAATAAGAAAAAGTGATTTACAAAGATCAAATATATATTTGGGCCAGCACTTAAGCATGCATTTAGAGAGGGTATGAACTTAGAGAGGGTACACTTAGAAAGGTCTGACTGTATTATTTTTAGCTTAAAAAATAATATTATATAATCATTTAATTCCTTAATTCTGAGTTTCTTATATCGGCCAATCATATTCGTAGTAATCCTTACTATAATCACATGATAGGAGCATGCCCCCAGGGCATGCCTCTAGGGCATGCCCCGGAACCCATGCCACCTACCCTACTCTTAACCCAAGTAATAACCAAACATATTATTGGCACAAATATCCTACTGGCACCTAACCCATACACAGGTACACCATTCAATCCAACCATAAGTTCCTGGAATATAAAATTAAAGACAGAAAGGGTACCTTTCATCAGACGGGAATCATCCACACACAACTATCTAGCAATAGCAAACCACTGGATAGTAAATACATCCAATAACAACCTAATCCAGTGCCCCGGATGCGAAGAAAATGACCCAAAATTGAAAAAGGTAAAATGCACACAGAGCATAGACATTAGGGAGACAACTAACCTTATAGTGGATAGTACCTACCGCATCAGGGAAGACCTCAAAGACATCATTAACCAAACTAAATATAACATACCCAAGACACCAAAAGAAAGCAGAATAACACAAGACTATACGCTTACAAAAAGACAACAGGTGTAATACAATATAATCAAAAACTTAATAATGAATGATTAGGTGGTTGATCAAGTATGGGAACTGCACTAGCAGGGCCGGAAACACAAAGTCTTAAATATACAGTTATGGCCAATAAAGCTTGAAGAGAGAAAATACAAATACTAGCAGCTAGAATCCATATCACGGAAATTGCTAATTGCCTTCAAACGATACCAGTTCACTGGCTGTCCACCGAAAAGGCCATGATCACAGCACTAATTTATATAGCGCTAATTGTAGCAGCTGTCGCAACTATCATAATTGAAACAGATAGACTATCTATAAGCAGCAAAGCGGTATTAATTAACCAAATACTATCACAATGCATCTATCAATTATATCAATAGAACGAATAGCCTAGCTGGCTTATTTAGAAAATGCTAGTAGCCAGAAAAAAACATTAAATTCAGCTTCACAGAGGGTAGATCCAAAAGAGAAACAAATCTACTCTACAACCCCACATTGCAAGCCAGTATACAACATGTCAAGCTTAAATTCGATACAGTATTCTTTTGCTAGGACCAAACATATGTAGGCTATAAAATTCGATGCTTTATACGGCATTTACAAAATGCTGCACAACTCGCAAAATAGCATGCCCAGGGGCACCTCCTACCGTGGGACACCTTATGGGCTGAAACAGACTGAACGATTTTCTACGAGTACCTTAACTACAGATGTATACCAACCACAAAGACAACCAATCCAAAACACTCCAATATCAAAGCGTTCAAATTAAAACTCTTGCTAGAGGAACTTCCGACAGCTGAGGTACTACATAACCGAGACCCAGAAAAATACAAAAACACCAGGTGTCGTCGGTGCAACAAGGTCTCAGAAAGCAACTATCACATACTGACCTGTGACAATAACACCACAAGCATCAGGAAAATCATCTACAAAACAATGAAAGACGCGCTCCGCAAGTTCGATACAAACAACACTTACCTACATAGCCGGATTCAAAGTATAATAATAGCCAATATAGATTTCATAAACCCAGAGACAGCAACTACCTGAATTACACAAGGCCTGCTTCCCCGAGTAGTCACGAAAGAACTAAACCAATGATGTATCAAGAAGCAGCCAAAGCAAGGTAAATTCTCAACATACGTCCTACATAAACTAGCAATCAACATAAAAAAGAAGATATAGATACCGAGGTGCCATGAAGCAAACAGCACAAGTATCAGCACAAGCAGAGACCACCTCCCACCCTAGCAGATAATCAGCCGAAACGTATCTCTACATATACAATCCATACATGATACAGAAATTACTTTGCGCAATACCGAATACAAACGGGAAAAATGGCATATGATGTTTAAAAAATATAATGCATCAACTAAACACATAAATAGTATCATAGACTAGGCGGGGTTTTTGGCTCTTCTTAGCAAAGTTTGGGTCATAGGTAAAGTAGCCTAAGCCTTAGTTTTAAAAAAAATATATAGTTCCTTTGTATTTTAAATATAATTATTGAAACCATATATAGATTTAATAAAAACTGAGGCAAGACCAGGACCCCGAGCTATACATAGATAGGTCACTATTTGCTTTTGCTTATTTTTGACTATTTTTTGTAGATCTTTTCTATATTTAGTAATATTAATGCTTATTTTTGCCTTTTTTTGTAGATCTTTTCTATTTTTAGTAATATATTAAGATTTTTTAAAATAGTTAGCTGTTCATAAATTGCTCGGGGTCCTGTAAAACCTCGTTTTTAAAATTTAAAAAAAAAAAAAAAAAAAAAAAAAAAATCAAAGTATATATATAATACAAACTGATAAATGGTTTTGTTTATTAGTATGAAAACCCCATTGAAGACTACAACTGTTCTACTAAAACAAAATTTATGCAAATACTATGAATATGAATAGCAATTTTAGCTAGTTCTGGTCCAATTCCTATAGTTGATTTCCAAAAATCTAAAATATTTTCTCGAAACTGATAAAAAGGTTCATTATCATATGGATCCTTTCCTCTTTTGTAATTTATTAGCTCAGCTAAAATTTTTGTAGTTGAAATTGCAAAAAAAGAAGTCATCTAAAGCCATATACCCACATGACATTTTCGTGTAAATTAACCAAACGAAGTCGCGAAATTTTGTTTACACAAATCAGCCCAAAGAAGTTAAAAACAAAAAAAATGCAAGAACATAAAAACGGCATTCTAAACCTATCTTGGGCCATTAATAAAAAATGTCAGGAAGGTAATTTTATCTATTTTGATCCTAACCCTAACCCGACTCTAATGCTAAACAGCCTCTGATACGAATTTTAACTAAAATTTCAAAAAATCACGTGGGTACATGGCTTTAGCCATCCCCCAAAAAAAGCAAAATAATATATATATTTTAACCATTGACCAACATGTGTTCAGATTAAATTATTTACAGTTAATTGAAACTTTAATAATTTGTATAATAGATAAAGAATAACTAAAAGCAATAAAAGAGGTTGTTTCTAGCTTTTTCATCTATTTTCTATTCTAGATACCATTTTTTCTGCAAAATCGAAATCATTATGTTCAGAAAAAATTTTTATAGTATATACAAAACAATGCACTACTTCATAAAGCCAAGCAGAATCCTTTTGTAATTTGTTAAGAAACCCACATAAAGAATATAACAAATTTTGTAAAGAAAATAATGTTGTCCAAAATTTAGAATCATTTATACTATCAGGTAGTTTAGGATTTCCATTACTTTTTTAGATCATTTATTAATTGAAATATTAGGAATACTATTGGTACAAATAATATTTGCATGTTTTTAATTAAATTTTGCAGATAAAAACTAATTTATAAAATTATAAGTAGAGTTTTTTATTAATAAATATTATAATAAGTTTGAATATATTATACAACATATTAAGTTATTAAATAGTTAAATAATATTTACTTTTAAGGCTGCTTGAATTTTTAAAATTAAGTAAAAGCAAAAATAATATGAGTTTCATCTAGTATCACCAGGTAATATCAATTGAATTGTTTTCTTGTAAATTCGTGTCTGCTCATCCTGCAAGTTTCCATAAAGAATACAGATTTATGAAAAAAGCTAACTATCCGAACTACCTCATTAGAATTTCTTCGAAAATTTTCAATTTCTTTAAAAATATCCTCAATTACCAAATTCATCTGATGCGTTATACATGGAAGAAATATTTGGATGGATATTTTTGACATAACTGGTATCTGATTATAAAAATAAATTATTTTTAATTCGTGATTCATATATTAAATAGTGAAAATCTATAGTAATATATGGGGAAAATCAAATATTGTTTATCAAATTTTTGGAATCTAGCACTGTTAGAGCAATAACGAATTTTTTACTAAGCTAGCCTTCCTTCTTCACTAAACAAAAGTTGTAAGCACATTCTTGTGATTCTAATGGTAGTAAAATCATTAAAATTGGTCCAGTAGATTACAAGATATCATTAAAAAACATTTCGCGACCATATAGTGTTTCTATGTAAACAATATTATTGTTTACATAGAAACTCTATATGTTCGCAAACCGTTTTTTAATAATATCTTGTGATTTACTGGGCCAATACTGAGCCAATTTTAATGATTTTGCCATCATTCATCAGCAAAATATATAAACGTAATCTTACGTAAGTTATTACGGCCTGAAAACTTGCGCAAGATTTACAAATCGACGCGAAATATTTCGCAATTTTCAATTACGGAATGTTTCGAAATACATGCGTAATAAATTATGCAATATTACGAAATACAGTCAACCCTCCATAAATGCAACTCGTAGGGACAAGCCTACAACGTGCATTTAGAGAGGTTTGCATTTAGAGAGAGCCAATTAAATTGCAGCTTTAAAATTAAATCATCAAGTTTGTGTAACTTCTACCAAAACTGTATAACCTATTTTAAATACTGAAATTTGATTGACCATGTGCATTTAGAGAGGTTAGTGTGATATAAAATATTATTCAAGAGAACATGCATTTACAGAATATAGAACGTGCATTTAGCACTAATAACATTTTACGGAATAGAAAAAAACGTGCATTTAGAGAGGTATTGCATTTATGGAGGTTGCATTTATGGAGGTCTGACTGTACATACGTAATAAATTACACAATATTACGAAAATTATATCGCAATAATTCGAAATAAATCGCAACATTGCGCAATTTTTGACATAAGTAGTGGCAGAAATAATGAAACTTTTATATTAATTATACGAAAAACGTAAAAATCGAACTATTTCAATTTTATTTAGAAATGTACGCATATTATAGAATTATATCGAAACAATGCGAATTATGTAATAAGTATTATATATAAATATATTTAAATAGTGATATTTTATGATATATTTCAATAATTCGAATTATTTCGAAATATACTAAATTCAATAAACAAAAAACAATTTATCCAAATAAACAAAATCTGCATTTTATAATAACTTTATTATTTATAAAAAATAAATTTTTGATAATCCTATATTAAAGAAATATAAAAAATAAAAAAAAACGCAGCATTATTCGTATATAAAAAAAACAAAACAAAACAAAAAACTTTTACTCATCATTATCCGTATTTTTCTCATAATTATCCATATCTTTCTCTTTATCTATATCTTCATCTGGAGCTTCTTGGACTTCTTCCGGATCTAAATCCACTAATTCAGTAATTTTTAAAATTAGGTTAGTAAAATCGCAACCTTTTGAAATATTTTGCTTAAGTGCTAAATTGCTAAATTTTTAAATTTGTATATTATTTACCGATTTTTGGTCTTTTATTCACCTAAAATAAATTTATTAATATTAAATTATTTCAAATTAATTCGTATTATTATTAAATATTATATCTTATCGGAATAGTTCAAATTATTTTTACGTTTACTTCCTTGTTCCTAATTAATTAGATTATATTAATATAATTAGAAATATTATTTGAAGATTTTAAAATAATATTTCAATCAATTAAATAAATTGGTTTATACAGTGTTATCGTTTTCTGAATCATTATCATCAGATTTATCTCTATCTTCTTTGCTTGTTTCGTCTTCAGAATTTGAAATAGAAAAGTGTCTGCCATATTCTAACTTAGGGGAGTGCAGTAAATCACGTAATTATTTTACATAGGTCCTGACCCCCCTCCCCCTCTAGTGATAGGACTATTGACCAATCAAATTTAAAAAAACTCAAAAACGTCTTTGACCTGAAAATAAGCTACCCCACAATCGACAAAAGTTGCTACATAGTAAAGTCTAAATTTTACTAAGCAAATCGAAAAAA
>QKWP01000500.1:154079-180156 GCA_003550325.1 Gigaspora rosea | reverse complement strand
ACCTAAACACACTCTCAATACTACTAATTGCTGCTAAACTATCTGTTTTAACTACAACTAAAGAATCTGATTTAACTACTAACAAAGCGCAAAGAATTGCAACTAATTCAGATCTTGTCGATGAAGGCCAATCAACTACTCTAATTTTCCCTACTAAACTTACTATCTCCTCTTTTCTATCCAACTGTACCCAGGCAGAACCCATTCTATCTTCAATACCTTCTTCTTCCTTGTACCAAGAGCCGTCAGTATAGAATACGTAGTCCGATCTTTCCTCTGTTATATTCTTTTCTGCCATTTCTAAAAGTAACCTTGTGATTTTCCTACTTAGTCCTTGCTTTTTGATTACCTCAAATTCTATACGATTAACTTCTACTACTAAGGCTACTTCCTCTATACTATTTGGTTTTTTTGGGGTATTTCTGTGCTTCGTGTCCGTGTAGTAAATTAAAGGAAACGACATTAACCAATCACTTCCTTTTTTGATCACACCTTCTACTCTGCTAACACATTCTTTCATTTTTACTGTGAATTGGCAGTCGTTCTCTTTACCTCCTTTATTTAGGCTACAACCCTTGCATCTGCTTATTTTAACTGCACTTTTAACTTTTTGGGTTTCAACCCAATGTTCTAAAATAGCTTTGCATCTAAGCTTTTTGCTTATACGTCCAGAAGGAGCGAGGATGAATTCTTCCTTTTAACAACCACCCAATACTTACATCTTTTATCTATACAGACCTTTTTCTTTATTGGTGACGTGAGCTCGTTACTCTTCCCTTCTAGTCGGTATTCTTTTTTAAGCTCCTTCGAGGATTTATTTATCAGGACCGCCTCTTCAATCTTACTAAAACATTCAGGTGTTTTTCCCCTCATACTTTTTTTTCTTATACCCCTTACTTGTTGCCATGACATCAAGCCTGTGCCTATTGGGTCTATTAATTGGTTTAGCGTTACTAGTTCTAAATCAATTCTTGTATTCATCGAGCTCTTTATCATTTTTTCATTTAAGAAACTTATGATCGCAGTCTCCTTACTATGCGTCTCATTTTAAATATCTTGTGTCTTGAACCTTACGTTGATTATTTTGCATTTTTCTATCACATTACATGTCAGATTTCCCTTTCAGAGGGTAACATGTCGTTCGTTAAAGGGCGCAATATGTATATCCTGTATAATACCAGCCTTAATTGCTTCTTGCTTGATTCTTAACTCCGCCAGAGTTTCCAAACCTTCATTACTATTTAATCTTTTTAATAGACTTGTTGCCTGCTTGGCCAGAAGTGAGCTTACCAAGGGTTTAAAGCCCAAAATACCACCATGAAACAATATATCGTTCAGAGCGGTTTGCACTATGCCTAGCTTCTTCTTACAAAGACGGACTATTGGCTGGTGAATACTTTGCAAATCACTTTCTGAAAGAGCTGTGACCTGCAAGATATATTCTAGTTTTGGAATAAGCACCTGGTTGTTTATATAGCTCAGCTAACTAGCTGTTACCTTTTTCTTTTCTAAAAGGTGCATAAACAATCTAACTATTTTCTTAACTTTTTTTTTAATATTTGTTAGGTCTTTAGGAGTGTGTAGGTATATTCCCAAAAATTTGACATCATAAAGCTTAGGTTCTGTGAACAGTTTTGTCTTGCAAAAGAAAACACTACTTTCTTCCTTTGGAAGTTTCGAGTTGATTATTACCAACTTGGACTTGCTGGCATTAATTTCAATATCATTAATATAGAAGAATTGTTCTGCGATACTAATTGTTTTTTCAAGCTGTTCCTTTGAACCAGCGACCCATGTTGTGTCGTCGGCATACGCGAGCATGGCCCGACGCACACTTAAGCTTCTTTTCTTATCCCTACGTGGCCTAAAAACATTTACTTCTGCAGTGTAGCCCTAGGAGCCGTCCTTCTGTACTTTATCCAGCAAAGGATCATAGAAAATTCTCCAGACCAAGGGAGAGGTCACTTCATCTTGGTCAATACCATCCTCGGCTATGAACTCTTCAGTAAGACCATAATCCATAATTACTCACATATGCCTCTTATTAAATAAGTTGATGACAAACTTAATTAAAATTTCTGGAAGTCTAATCCTCCGCATAGCTTTTTCAAGCATTACCAAACTGACAGAATCAAAAGCCTTCTTCATATTTTGGAAAAGGAGCCAAAATTCCTTCTTTTTTTCATGGGCCTCCTCAAGGAAAATTCTTTACAGTATTATTTTTATATTATTACATTATTACATATTATTTTAAATACTTTCGCACTTCGTCGCATCTAATTCTATTACTATATACAAAAAACTAGCCCTATATACTTATTTTCATTCACCCCATAGTTAGCTATTATCTTCACTTCTTTGTTTCTATCGTCTTCACTTTGACTAATATTTATTTCATAATATATATCCACTTCCTTTTTGAAAAACTTCGAAAAAATTCATTATTATTTGCACGCAAATAGTCTTCAACCGCCTCTTTAATCTCTTTTTGATCCGGATATATACTATATTCTAGCAAAGCTTTGGAGGCACCCTTTACTTTTGGCTATAACGACGTTTCGCTCTCTTTTTTAAATATTCTTGCAAAGGCCAGAGAAAGTGCCAGGAAAGTCACAAAGTGTCGAAGAAGTCAGGAATAAATAAAATAAATTAAAAATTAAAAAAATAAGTAAAAAAAAAATGAAAAAATATAAACGAATTCCATATCTTCATTTTTCTGAAGTAAGAGTTCACGTTCTTGCAAATTCAGAAATTGCGAAAGGTTCTTGCAAAATGCTAAAAAAGTCACAAAGTGCCAAAAAAGTCTGAGTTGGTTTTTTTGCAAAGTGCCAGAAAGTAAGGGGTCTGTTCTCATAAAGCGCCGAAATAAAATAAATTAATAAAAAAAATTTTAAAAATAAGCCAAAAAAAACAAAAACAAAAACACGAAACGAAAAAATAAATAAAGCGAAACCTTGCAAGAACTTGCACAAACTTACATGATTTTTATAATTTGTTTGCACGTATTTATCTACAGCCGACTTTAACTGATTACATCTGGATAGATCGCTACTTGGATAATTTCTTTTGCAAAACCGTGTGAAAACTTGCGAAAACTTGTGCCCATTTCTTTAAAGAAGCATTCCCGAAAATTTAGAAATTGCTGGGGAAATCAGTTGTGTTCTTGAGTTTCGGAAGTCGTAGTTGGCATGCGCAAGTTTTCGAAAGTTTTTTGTTTTTCTTGTAAAGTGCCGAAATAAAAATAAAATAAAAAAATTAAAAAATAAATAAATAAAAAAAGATTGAAAAAAACAAATGAAAACAAAAAAAAACAAACCGAAAACAAAAAATGAAACGAAAATAAAAAACGAAATAAAAACAAAAAAAGTGAAAAAAAAACAAAATAGAAGATTAAACAAAAGATCTAATCTGATCTTATAGTACAGAATTTGAACATCATTGAACTATTTCGAACTATTTCGAAAAGTCTGTCTAATGCACGATCCAGGTTACAGATCTACTGATCCTGCTTGGTTTCCTAGTACTAAAATATTTTGAAAGAGGATCGAAATATTTCGTAATTATATTTCGAAATATTTCGAAATTACTTTCGTAATATTTCGAAAGTTTGATATTTCGAAATATTTCGAAATATATTACATAATATTTTGCTTATATTACGGTTCGTAAGATCTTACATAAGATTACGCTATTATCCCTTAGATTGTAACACAGGCAAATTTGCCTGCGTATTTTAAAATTTTTAATAAAATTTTAAATATTGATTTTAGCCATATCTTTTCTAAGTAAAAAATATTCTTTGAGTTTTGTTTTAGTAACTTTGTTATAAAATTTTTTTAAAATCATTAGAAAACTTTAATATAATAAATGTTTAAAGTTCTTGTATTGGCATTTTTACTATTAAAATTTTTCTTTAGATTTTTTCAAATTTTATATGTTCCCGTCTATAAAAAAAATCTTTACTTCTAATACAAGTCTTAATTTTACAAGTAAATCATTAAAGTTGCAATAATGAAAGTTGTCATCCTTTATATAAACTACAATATTGTCTTAAGAACTATAGTTCTAAAACTAAAACTAAATAAGATCGCAGAAAAATTGTAATAAAATTTTTTAAAAAAATTTTTTCTTAAAATTATCTATTTTCAGCTTATATGTAACTATAATTTATTTTCTTATAATATAAAAACTAATTTTGCAAAAAAGTAATCCTTATTTTCAAATATAATTGTACAAAGTTTTATTTAATTATTTTAGTATTTTAAAAAAGTAAATCAGAGCTAAAAAAGTGCAAAAACGCAGGCAAATTTGCCTGTGTTCTACTACAATCTAAGGGATAAATTTGCTGATGTTAGAATCGCAAGAATATGCTCTACAACCTTTGTTTAGTAAAGAAGGAAGGTTAGCTTAGTAAAAAAATTCGGTATTGCTCCGTCAGTACCAGATTCCAGAAATTTAATAAACAAATAATTGATTTTCTCCAATTTTACTATATATGGTAATATATACAGCCCCTGTTTGATATATGGATCACGAATTAATATTAATTTTTTTTAATTAATTTTTAATTTTATAATTACCTAGCTGTAGCATACTCTCCTGCTAAGTCTAATAAAAATACATTAAGTTTAAAATTTTTACTTTGTGCTTCATTCATCAAATTTTCAATATTCCGCATAATATCTTCTGTTTGTGATTGTTCGGAGCTTATTTCTTAAGCACTCCAAATTAATGGTTGCCCCTTGGAGGTAATAAATACAACACCCCAAAGATTTTCTTGCTTAATATTCATCCATCTATTAAACATTGCAGTTAACCCATATTCATCTGATTGTGCAATTTTAAGCACATTTTTATTAAAGTTTTTTGATGTATCTAATAAAATTTTTTCACCAATTCTTTTTTGAGTTGGAAGTTTAAGGTTAGGGGCAACAAAATCAAATACTGCTCAGGTTTCTTCATTTTTCACAAAAGAAAATAGAAGACCATTTGAAATATACATTCTAATTACTAATGTTTCAAATATAGATATGTCTTTTTGTGACATTGGTCTTCTATAATAATTATGTAAAAATGCTTGCTGGTTACTTATTAAAAAAGCTATACTAGTTACTGTTGAAATGGAAAAACTGTGACTTTAATTGGTCTAGATATAGTAGCATTATCATCATTTGCAACATCTATTACATATAAAAAAAAACTAATATTTATATTAATTACTAAAATTACTTGTTTATTATTATTTTCAAATTTGGTTTTAAAAAGTTCATGTTATAGTTAGGTTTATACCTGAATTATCATATTTATCTTCTGGTACTAGTTGAGACAAAATTTTTGTTATTCTTTTTTAATAAATGCTTCTTTAAAATCATTGCAATTTGCTAAGTAAGAATGTCACAAGATAGCCTTATTTGTTGTATAACATTCAGAAATTAAAGCTACTACTTGAGTTTCTCCATTTTTTAAACTACAGTACCTGCATACTGCTTTTGCATTTGATTTGTTATTGGGATTATGAATTGAGATAAAAAATTCTCAAAAATTGTGTGGGTTAGACATGTTATTTTCTTTGTATTGGTAAATAGCTTTAATTTGTACACTCTACAGTAATTAAAATATACTTAGTTGGTAATTTTTATATCTAACTTGCATTATAAGTTACTAATATGTCTTGTACATACATATTTCTGAGCCCACAGTGTAAAGTTAGTTGGATAAAGGTTTATTCACTTTATATTAACAAACATGAAGCCAATATTATCTGCAAACCTTTTTATATTTATGTGAAAAGAGTTTTTCATATCGGCAAATCCTTTACATTATACTCTACAAAATAGGTATTTAATTACTTTGCTAAATTTAATAATTTCTTCCTATATACGATTCAGACTTTATATGCATTCTGCAAATTCACAAGATTTTTTTTTCTCTTGTCAACATTGTTATAATTTTATTGATATTTTAATAAAATGG
Organism: Gigaspora rosea; assembly: GCA_003550325.1. Taxonomy (NCBI): domain Eukaryota; kingdom Fungi; phylum Glomeromycota; class Glomeromycetes; order Diversisporales; family Gigasporaceae; genus Gigaspora; species Gigaspora rosea. The sequence goes on along the minus strand of QKWP01000500.1, from coordinate 174,183 downwards.
GTAAGTGTCCTATTTTAAGCTAATGAATAGATCTGAAAAATTCACATAAAATCTAAGAATTAAATATTTTTTTATAGTTATTCATTCAAAGCTTTATAAATTCTAGTAGAAATATTAGATGAATAGCTATTCTAAAACAGTAAATTAGCTCACATTCGTTCTATCTATAACATCAGTACAATTAAAACTTTACTTTATATATTCTATCTTTTTTATTCATTACTAATGCCACCTTATTTAGCATACTACTTTTATATGTGACTTTATGAGATGTTCTTTATTATAACAATAAGATTTTTATTTGAAAATATATATGTGTATATATGTCTGTACATACGATTTTTCTTTTTATACCTAATACATATTGTTATATATTTTATGCACTTTTAATATAAACTACATATGCATTGACCTTTGTTTATTTAACCAACAATATATTGGTTTGTCTCATTTTGTGATAAATGAAAAAACATACGGTATTATCCTTCTGCTATTAAGCAACCTACGCAGTTGTTTATAGAATTGTGCTGCATGCTCTTTCTTTCCAACTTTTTATTCATTTTTTTTTGTATTGACTATCATTCTGACAGGCCATAAATTATCATTATTTTGTGAATGTCACCTTAACTAACAATTTTTCAGCATACAATCATAACGAATCCCACCACAAACTCTTTTTTTATGACTGCTGTCCTAGCAGGCTACACTAATTATGCATTACTCTAATGCGAATAGGGTGAAAGGGATTGATATAACTAGAACGAAAGTTGGGTTCGCAGAAAAGATAGTTAATTCTATTATTTTTCATTTAATTAATATATAGTGGTCCAATTACCTCATAATTAATCAATTAATCAGTGATCTCATAATTAATCAATTAATCAATTACTTTATAATTAATCAATTAATCAGTTACCTCATAATTAATCAATTAATCAGTTACCTCATAATTAATCAATTAATCAGTTACCTTATACGTACTGACTAAGACTAATCGCTCTAATTATTACTAATTACTTGATTACTTTATACTTACATTCTATCAGTTAAACGATCAATCGATCGATCATGTAATCATAACTGGATCTGTCACATGTTCGATCAGATGATAAGTTGCTATTTATTTATTTACGTTAACTCTGATTTTTATTGGCTAGTTTTATATATCATATAACAAATGACTTATCAATACATCTAAGGCGCAATTCTGCGTCACTATTTGAGATTATGTCATGCTTTTTTTTTAATAATCTTTTTATATAATAGTTACATAGCAAATAGTTATATAGCTATATTAATATTACTAATATAAAATTTAAATTAAAAAAATATCAAAAATTATACAGAATTGCGAGAAAATCATTTTTTGTTAAGAGCCCAATATGTGTTGTCTTAGTAAAATCTCGAGTTAGAAATAGTGCTTCTACAAGTAGATAAAGTGTATAACAGCCTGTTATGAGTAGGATCGTCCTATTTCTGTATTTACTATTATAATGTATCTGTAATAAAGTTTATTAATTTAGTAATCCGTGTAACATGAATATGCATGAATATTACACAAATTTGTTTGTAATGAACACAAGTCGGGTCTTTTTGAAGCAAAATCGGGTTACATTTGAACCACAACTGGGTTTTTGAACCAAAATCGGGTTCAAATGAACCAGGATCGGGTTCAGGAACCAGGATCGGGTTATTTGACCCAAGATCGGGTTCAAATGAACCAAGATCGGGTTCAAATGAACCAAGATCGGGTTCAAATGAACCAAAATCGGGTTCAGGAACCAGGATCGGGTTATTTGACCCAAGATTGGGTTCAAATGAACCAAGATCGGGTTCAAATGAACCAAGATCGGGTTCAAATGAACCAAGATCGGGTTCAAATGAACCAAAATCGGGTTCATGACCTAGGATCGAGTTATTTGACCCAATATCGGGTTCAAATGAACCAAGATCGGGTTCAAATGAACCAAGATCGGGTTCAATTGAACCAAGATCGGGTTCATTTGAACCAAGATCGGGTTCATTTAACCTATTTTGAGCCTTAATAAAAAAAAAATTAAAACCACTAGCCCGCGGCAACGCCCGGGCCCTAACACTAGTCTACTACATCTAAGGTGCAGTTCTGCGTCACTATTTGAGATTATGTCATGCTTTTTTTTTAATAATCTTTTTATATAATAGTTATATAGCAAATAATCTTTTTATATAATAGTTATATAGCAAATAATCTTTTTATATAATAGTTATATAGCAAATAATCTTTTTATATAATAGTTATATAGCAAATAATCTTTTTATATAATAGTTATATAGCAAATAATCTTTTTATATAATAGTTATATAGCAAATAATCTTTTTATATAATAGTTATATAGCAAATAATCTTTTTATATAATAGTTATATAGCAAATAATCTTTTTATATAATAGTTATATAGCAAATAATCTTTTTATATAATAGTTATATAGCAAATAATCTTTTTATATAATAGTTATATAGCAAATAATCTTTTTATATAATAGTTATATAGCAAATAATCTTTTTATATAATAGTTATATAGCAAATAATCTTTTTATATAATAGTTATATAGCAAATAATCTTTTTATATAATAGTTATATAGCAAATAATCTTTTTATATAATAGTTATATAGCAAATAATCTTTTTATATAATAGTTATATAGCAAATAATCTTTTTATATAATAGTTATATAGCAAATAATCTTTTTATATAATAGTTATATAGCAAATAATCTTTTTATATAATAGTTATATAGCAAATAATCTTTTTATATAATAGTTATATAGCAAATAATCTTTTTATATAATAGTTATATAGCAAATAATCTTTTTATATAATAGTTATATAGCAAATAATCTTTTTATATAATAGTTATATAGCAAATAATCTTTTTATATAATAGTTATATAGCAAATAATCTTTTTATATAATAGTTATATAGCAAATAATCTTTTTATATAATAGTTATATAGCAAATAATCTTTTTATATAATAGTTATATAGCAAATAATCTTTTTATATAATAGTTATATAGCAAATAATCTTTTTATATAATAGTTATATAGCAAATAATCTTTTTATATAATAGTTATATAGCAAATAATCTTTTTATATAATAGTTATATAGCAAATAATCTTTTTATATAATAGTTATATAGCAAATAATCTTTTTATATAATAGTTATATAGCAAATAATCTTTTTATATAATAGTTATATAGCAAATAATCTTTTTATATAATAGTTATATAGCAAATAATCTTTTTATATAATAGTTATATAGCAAATAATCTTTTTATATAATAGTTATATAGCAAATAATCTTTTTATATAATAGTTATATAGCAAATAATCTTTTTATATAATAGTTATATAGCAAATAATCTTTTTATATAATAGTTATATAGCAAATAATCTTTTTATATAATAGTTATATAGCAAATAATCTTTTTATATAATAGTTATATAGCAAATAATCTTTTTATATAATAGTTATATAGCAAATAATCTTTTTATATAATAGTTATATAGCAAATAATCTTTTTATATAATAGTTATATAGCAAATAATCTTTTTATATAATAGTTATATAGCAAATAATCTTTTTATATAATAGTTATATAGCAAATAATCTTTTTATATAATAGTTATATAGCAAATAATCTTTTTATATAATAGTTATATAGCAAATAATCTTTTTATATAATAGTTATATAGCAAATAATCTTTTTATATAATAGTTATATAGCTAATAATCTTTTTATATAATAGTTATATAGCAAATAATCTTTTTATATAATAGTTATATAGCAAATAATCTTTTTATATAATAGTTATATAGCTAATAATCTTTTTATATAATAGTTATATAGCAAATAATCTTTTTATATAATAGTTATATAGCAAATAATCTTTTTATATAATAGTTATATAGCAAATAGTTATATAGCTATATTAATATTACTAATATAAAATTTAAATTAAAAAAATATCAAAGATTATACAGAATTGCGAGAAAATCATTTTTTGTTAAGAGCCCAATATGTGTTGCCTTAGTAAAATCTCGAGTTAGAAATAGAGCTTCTACAAGTAGATAAAGTGTATAACAGCCTGTTATGAGTAGGATCGTCCTATTTACTATTATAATATGATCTGTGATAAAGTTTATTAATTTAGTAATCCGTGTAACACGAATATGCATGAATGTTACACAAATTTTGTTTGTAACTTTTTTGTTATGAACACAAGTCGGGTCTTTTTGAAGCAAAATCGGGTTACATTTGAACCACAACTGGGTTTTTGAACCAAGATCGGGTTCAAATGAACCAAAATCGGGTTCAGGAACCAGGATCGGGTTATTTGACCCAAGATCGGGTTCAATTGAACCAAGATCGGGTTCAAATGAACCAAGATCGGGTTTATTTGACCCAAGATCGGGTTCATTTGAACCAAGATCGGGTTCAAATGAACCAAGATCGGGTTCAAATGAACCAAGATCGGGTTCAATTGAACCAAGATCGGGTTCATTTGAACCAAGATCGGGTTCATTTAACCTATTTTGAGCCTTAATAAAAAAAAATTAAAACCACTAGCCCGCGGCAACGCCCGGGCCCTAACACTAGTCAATACATTATAGCGCAGTTGTTCGTCACTATTTGAGGTTATGTCATGCTTTTTTTTCGGGCTGATCCGGAATAAACAAAATTTGTACATGCGTTTATTTATTTTCGTCAATTCCGGATCAGCCCGACATAGATTCCAAACACATGCGAATTTGTGCATGCGTTTATTTTCGTCAATAATTTTACGGCAGAAATAAACAAAATTTGTGCACGTGTTTATTTTTGGCAGGATCGGGTTCATGAACCTTGGTGGGTTATACAAAAATTCATACTCCGCTGTACCGGGTCAGATCGGGTTCACATGAACCATGATCGGGTTCATTTGAACCAAGATCGTGTTCAAATGAACCAAGATCGGGTTCACATGAACCAAGATCAGGTTCATTTGAACCATGATCGGGTTCATTTGAATCATGATCGGGTTCATTTGAACCATGATCGGGTTCATTTGAACCATGATCGGGTTCATTTGTACTATGATCGGGTTCATTTTGAACAATGATTAGGTTCATTTTGAACCCAGATAAAACATTAATACCATTAGCCCGCAGCAACGCCCGGGCCCTAACACTAGTAACTAAGGTTTTTTCTTTATGACCAAATATCATATAAATCATATAATGTATGATCTATCTATATGACTATATAATATATGAATATATATTATATAACAAAATGACAGTGATTATGTTTACAAGGTTAGATGACCAGGTCATTGCCCAATACTGGTCTACACAGAGGGATAAGTGTTGGATTATGCTAGTTGTGGACCACAAGTTGTTTTGTAGCTGCTGTAATCTGATGTGTATGGTTGTACCAAGAATATTACTGTCATTAATTCTAACTAGAAAGTTTGAAATATAATGTTGTAGTTGTATATCCCAAATATTGCAAATATTATATATGTTATAGTTAAGCATAGTACTTTTGGGGATTGAGCATGCTAGCTTGGATTTGTGCTTGGCTACTATTAAGTACTATGTGAGTATTTTGGAACATGTGGAATAGGAAAGCACTATACAGTATTATATAACTAGTATTTGATAGTCAGAATCAAGACTATATTAATAACATATATGATTTGCTTGTCTGTAATCTTTTTTAATTTGGTAGTGTTGATGAGTTAGGTAGCTTCTGCACAGATAAGTTTAGTCTGCTATGAACTTTTATTGTCTAGAATAAACCAGTATCCAAAAAATTTGAAAGATTGGTTAAATTGTAGTAGTTGAAGTAGATAATTAAAGTATGAGAAGAAGGATGGACTTTTGCAGTTGGTAGTAAAGATAAACTTGGCTGGATTGATTTGGATGTCTGCCATTTAGTAAAAGGATATGGCAATTTGGATAGTTTGTATTAATCTTTTAAAGATGATGTAATCCACAGTTTATCATCTATATAAACCAGTACTAAGACTAAGGTAAAAAGCTGTTGGTCCTTGCCTGATATTAGGTTGGTCCTCTAATAGGCCTATAATAAGTAGCCTAGTACGTTGGTGCCAATATGGTTTATTAATGAATCGTAGTATATTCTCTAGAAGAGTGGTATTATTGTCTCTTCTTGGTCAATTCTATTCTTAACTGTATATGAGTTGGTGAGGCCCAGATTGTAGGGTTGCAACCCAAATCTACTAGTTTGGGATTTGGTAAAATCCCAAATAGTATTTACTAGTTTCGCAAAATGCCCCCTAATTTGCCGTAATGTCAAATATTTCTGACATATAATTTGTATTACGGCTAGAAGTCCCAAATTTTTTACATGTAAAAATCGGGTTTGAGTCTTATCCCAAATAAGATAAGACAGTAATTACGTACGTACTAGCACCTGATTTTTGTCTTATAAAACTTTGCCCGCTCTCTTAACAATACAAATAACTCATCGTAGCAACACCATATTCAATATAGTAAGTTTTTGGTATCGATAACGGTCTCACTAAAGACCCGTATTATAAAAAAAAAATTAGTGGTCACACAATCAATTGACTTTTCAGATTGATCGAATAAATTGATCATGATTATTACTGGTCAAAAAAAAACCTTTTTCAATTACTAAAAGTTTGAAAAAAAGTTTTTTACATAATATAACTCGATATTTATTATTTTTCAAAGCGATAAAAGACGTTCAAAGAAAATTACTCGATCCGTTAAATAAGGAGAGTTAAAAAATTATCTTTTTTTTAACTTTTTATTTTATATGCTAATTCTTATTTCGCGAATTTTTTTTTGCTTATCATAAAAGGTATTTAGAGAAATGTTCTAATTATTGGGTTGGTTTCGAAGAGGCTTTCATTTTTAACTTCTTGACTTTAATTGAAGATAAAACAAATGACTCATAATATTTTTATTCAAAAATAAAAGAAATTCGAATACTTTGAAAATATTCAATACAGTATTATTCACCTAAATCACTATCGCTCAATAAATCCTGAACCAAAGACCCACTTTCAAAATCCATATTTACTTCTTCTTCGGCCAATATAGTTTCTTCTTGATTATTGTTTAATCCAAATATCGTATCTGATATATCCACCCAATCTTGAAAAACTATTGCTTCATTTGTAAAGTTTACAACTTCTACTTCATCTTCCTCTTCATTCTTATTTAAATCAGGACAATCAATTTCTGCAAAAATTGTTTCATCAAACACACTATTGCGTAGCTCCATATCTACAGAATTATCATCGCAAAAATTTAATTCTTTTTTTACATTCGAAACATAGAATGAGTAAATTTGGGCCATGCTTTCTAACCGGAAAACCTGAAGCCGTGTGCGACGTCCTTCACTAAACCATTTCAAGATAGAGAAATTACGTTCACAGTTGGCTTGGGAGGGCACAATAGCAAACATGGTTTTTGCTAATTCTTGTAAGTGTGTATATTCATCCTCAACAACTCCCCACCATATGTAAGGCGTTAAATTATAAGAAAATTCAAGGTCCCAAGGTGTAACTTTTGCTTTATACTTGATTAACTGACCTACTAATTCACGACATTCGCTTTCACTATGATGTAAGTCTTTGTAGTAATTAACTGCTAGTTCACAAATATCACGAAATTTTCCTTTTTGTAGACCCTGACCTCGGTAGTATGGATGAAGAAAATAAGTCAGAACATACGGTGAAATATCAAATTGCTGATAACGACGATTGAATGCTGCAATAGCCAAAGAACGGAAATTGTTGCTAGAAGGTATTCTTCTAAAAGCAGCTGCTAATTGCATGATTCCTAAAAAACAATCAGCCAAACTTGCCATACGACTTTCAAGTAAAGTAATTACCCGCTTGATTGGCTCAAAAATTAAGGCTATCTTTTTGCAAGAAGTATAAAAAATATCATTTTTGTCACTTGCAATACCAAATACTTCTACGTTAGTAAATATTTCTGGCTGCTCTTCAAGAATCTTGATAAAAAAAAAGATATATATATACTATACAAAATTTTAATAATTACGGTAAATATATTTTACAAACCTTATCAATTGCAGGCCTAACACGTATAATAGAATTTGTTGTATCGTAAATTGACACCCAACGTGTTTCACAATATGTTTCCAAAGATCCACCTCTAATATTCATTGATGAAATAGTGTCTCGCAAAACCCGACATGCTAGGTGAGATTTATGAACAAATGAAACTAGCATATTAGCTTGTTTCAAAATTTCTTTAATTGAGTGATTTTTTACAAGATCAGCGGCTATTAGGTTTAGCGCATGGGCAATACAACGAATGCTTAAAATATAAGAATAGTCATGATGAATTGATTGTCGTGCAACACGCACATTAGACCCATTATCGGTTACTACTGCAGCAAAATGGTGAGAACTGATTTTTTCAATTATATCTGAAATTTTATTGCTAATAAAATTTCCTGTTTGATGTTCTCTCGAATAATCTGCTATAGAATAAAGATACTCATGACGACTTGGAGTCGTAATAATGTAGTTATAAACTGAATCACCTCTTGGAGAAGTCCAACCATCGAGAGCTATGAATAAGATTAATTAGTATTATTTTTGTATAAAATAAAAATTGACAATTATATTTACATAAAGTTAAATTATCTGTTTTTTGTAGCTCAGCTTCCATTTTAACAACAATTCGTGCAATTTCACCATCAAGCACAGAACCTGAAAGAGTATCTTTATGCGGCGGTGTATAACCAGGTTGCAAAAGTCTCAAAAAATCTCAGAAATATGGGTTATCAATGATTGCAAAAAGAATTCTGCAGCATACAAAAGCTTTAAATAATGCTTTTGTAATGTCTGCAGATTGTTGAGATGTTAATTTGCTTACACTTTGGTAATGTAAATTGATTGATTGATTGGTTTTGGTTTTTTTTTTAATAGGAAACTCGTTATCTCTATCATCATTCGCTTTTTCGCCTCTTTTTGCAACTTCAATTAACCATCTTCTTCTAATATCATCTGGTACTGGTCCTTTACAATGAAGTGCTAAATGTGCTTCCATGGTAGAAGGCTTTCCACGTTGCCACTTTCCTCTGTCACAATAACGACAAATTGCTCCAAAATGCCTGTGCCCATCATCTTCACCTTCATCATAGTCATCCCAAATCGGCATCTTTGGTCTTCCTCCTTTACTTTTATCCGCCTTACGTTTTACAAAAGTATTAATAGTTTCTGGTAGTTGGGAACTGGAAGATTTATTAACTGATGTGATTGGTTCATTCATAATGGCTGGTTTTCAAATCTTAATCAATTTTAATTGCAGATTAATGAATAAAAACGCTAGTGTTATATATAAGTCAAAGAATCTCTCGCACTTAGCAATTAAGGTTCTAAAGATACACAAGATACACGTATCTGTATGAGAAATAAATCATGCCATTTGTATGAAATTACTTTAAGATACTGACACTGACACTATTTTATATTGTTCATACAGGTTTTATACGAGTAAATTTTTTTTATCGGATGAATTTAACTTTTTTTTTTGTGAAAAATTTTAGTTGATGGCATGAAGATAATTGCGGCAATCAATCAATGGACCAAATCGATTTAATTGACTAAATACAACTGCAAAAGTCATTCATGTAAAGGTAAGGATGTTCATAATTAATTATTATTATTACTGTATATCTAATTACATTATTAAATTTTTATTACTTTTGTTTTGCATAATGAACAAAGGAATTGATTCTTTAAGTTCTAAATAAAATCAATATTACCGGTAGCCCCTTTTTTTTCCTTGTAGCTGGATTATTAGATAATGCGAATTAATAATTATGGAAAGGTTCGTATTTGTTGCTGGAAATTCTTATATGCAGCTAACATTTATTTCGTGTGGCCTGATTTAGCAAACCTGAAATATTTTGCAATAAATTCTTATGCTGATTTCAAATGGTAAGTTAACACAACTTAAAGTTTCGAAGGGAAATTTCCATCTTATGCGCGCCTAATCGATAGGTTAAAATCAGTTCATTGATTTAACTTTCATTAACCTTAAGTAAAACAATTGCTGACCAAATATGACAATTAAATAATTTAATTGAAACCAGTTTCATCAGGATATCAATAAAATTTTGTAAGAAGGGTTTAAAACGAATTTTTCTTTCCATCACTTAAAATTCAAGAATTACTTATGATATACAATTGTGGATAAAAATGGATTAGACGGCAATTACACATGTGCTTTTTACTGCATAAATTATAATCAGGTTTTTCCAATATAAGTTTAACAATAATGTTATTTATTACACAATACCCAAACAAGATTTTTACGTGTTAATGGCTTAGCTATATTTATTCTATAATCCATGGTATTTGAATTCGATCTTTAGATTATCAACATTTAACTTGAATATACCCGATTAAAAGTTGGCATTTGTTAAATAATTTAAAATTTTAAGATTACATTATCAAATAATGAATATTTATCTAATGAATTGATGGTTTTTGAGTTTGACACTATTAACCGAAATGGGATATATATTTGGGTTTTGGTTATGAACCCAAACTAGGTAGAAATACCCAAACCCAAACCCAAACTAAGTAGTAATGTCGTAACCAAAAAAAAGAGTTTGGGTCGCAACTCTACCAGATTGGTAATGATTTGGTTGTATTAGTTGAATAGTAGATTGGTAAGTATGTTAATGAGAGGTTGTGGCATGTATATACGGGATAGGGCTTTACTAAATAGCTTAAACTGTACAGAGTTATAGGTTATGCTCATATCTTGGGAGATTAGCCATAGTGACTTTGAGTTGCAACTAGCATTTTTGATAATATTGTTAAGAATATATATAGATATTGAAGTGCTGTTGTCAGGCAGTACAATATAATTGAATAGGAATCAAATTGGATGTTGAGTAAGAAATTTGTTTAGCTAATTAGTAAGAAGTTTTGTATATAGCTTTCTTATATACTCTACTAGACTAATTGGTCTAGTGTTTACTAGGTTGCCATCAAAAATTAGTTTTTTTGAGATAGGGAAAATTCAACCTTCTTTTCACTGTTTGGAAATGGTTTGTATTTGTAAGTAGCAATTAAAGAAAGCAGTGATTGCTGTTAGGCAGTTTTGGCCAGAGTGTTTTATTATTTCATAGCTAATATCTTAAAGGCCTGCATGATTTGTTATTTGGAAGCTGCAATAGCATGATAAGGACTTCCTTTATAGAGAAGGGTTGCAGTATTTCTAAATACTAATTCTGGTTAATGTACGGTTTGGGTATATTCCTCTGTCTATATGGTGTCAAACAAGTGAATATTAACAGTTTTAGAAGCTGTTCACTGGTCAAAGTGGGTCTGGATCTGGGCCTCCAGATTTGTGATTAAATCATTGTCTGTTCTAAAGTTATTGAACCTCACAGGGACCTTGTGCCTGTTAAGAATGCTATTAATTATAGAGGTTGGGTATGTACTAAGTTTCGAACAGTACTTTTGAATAGATTCACTAATATGTTGGTGTGTAAACTTGATGTTTTCTATACTATGAGCATGATAGAGCTTTTTTCATTCTGCATTAGTAGCCATCAGCTACATAGGTAGGTGGCTGTGCATAGTAGATAGGTGTTGCAACTCAAGCTGGTGTGTTAAGTTAAGATTTTGGATTGTGAAGTTGTGATGTATAGAGATAATAGAGATATCTTTAAAAGCCTGTTTGGTTTGTCTAATAATGTTATTTAACTTTTTTAGACCATAATATTAGTGTGGCTTTAGAGAAAAAGGTGTAATAAAAGTTGCATGCTACAAATTTTTTGCTAGATATATGTAAGATTGCTGCATTGGTAATGCTTATTTGGATTTTGTACCATGTTGTTTCTAATGATTGTACAGTAGATATCTTCATCGATGCTTTGTTATAAGCTAGGTTCGAGGTAACCTGGTCAGTAAAGTTTTGCTATTTCTCAGTGTCCATCAGTTTGTAGTTGAAGATTCTTCTGCAAGAGCTGCTCTTATGTCTGGATTGACCTGCATAGGCATATAGAAAGGTTTACTAAAAAGTAAGGATCTTGTAATCACTTAGAGTTAAGGTGTTAGGATCATCTAAGTTAATGGCGAGCAAGTAAAGTACAAGGAAGAATAAACCCAAATATAGTTTATTTTACTCTAGTATATCGATTTCTGCCATGTAGAGGCTAAGAATTGCATATAAGTAGATAAGTCTGTAAAATTATTATATGTTAGAAATTGGAGAAGTTTGTATTTGCTGTCTGGGTTGAATATCGGGTTACTATTATCTAACCTGGGTTATGGCCTGGATTGAATATCGGGTTACTATTATTTGACCCGGATCATGGTCTGGGTTGAATATCAGGTTACTATTATCTGACCCAGGTCATGGCCTGGGTTGAATATTAGGTTACTATTATCTGACCCGGGTCATGGCTTGGGTTGAATATTGGGTTACTATTATTTGACCCAGGTCATAGCTCGGGTTGAATATCAGATTACTATTATCTGACCCGGGTCATAACCCGGGTTGAATATCTGACTTGTCAGGTCACTATTATCTGATCCGGGTCAGAACACTAGTTTAATTAATTATATAAAATAAATTTTATTCATAATATAAAATAAATTTAATTAAATAAATGATTATATGTACTGATTAACTTGAGTTCAGATCCGGAATAGAAAATTTACTATGCTAATTTGGTATATTCAGAAGAAATATATATAAAAATATTTGTTCTGAAAGTTTTAGTTCAGATTATCAAGAGTTCGGTATATAGAGGGGCGAATTAGAGAGAGGCAACTGTACTAAAATTATACTCATATAACAATATTAGCAATAGAGTATTATATTTTGTTGTTCTATTATTCTGTATTGGTATTTCAGCATTCTTATATAATCTTTATGATGTTTTATTATTCTTTTGATTAAAGAATTGTAGTATATTTTCTATAACACTAGTAAAAAGGTCTTTCCTTGTTCCAATTATCTTCTTGCACTTCTTATTGTTTTGTTTTTCCATATTCTGTAATAATTTAATTTTGTTTATTCTTAAATATTTCTATTATTATCTTTATTATCTTTTGTGATAGTATGTTTTAGCAATATGATCTCAATGCTTTTTTTTGTTAAACATATGTGATATAAAAAAATAGTAAATTATATATACATAATTTCATATCACATAATTCTGAACACCCTAGTCTAGACTTTATAGCAATAGATTAACTTTTTTATGATTAGTAGATTACATGAATTGAATATTGTTTTATATAATTGGACAAATATGCAAGTATGTGACAATTAGCTAATAAAATTATAGCTATAAAATTAACTCTATTATTATATAGTCAATCCCTCTTACAATCACGAATTTGGTTACATATATACTTTTTTTGAAAAAGTGCTTATAAGAAAGTTGTGCTTTTATAAAGGTATTTTTTTATATATTTAATAGTAAATTGTTTTTAATAAAAATGTAATATATTATTATAATATGATTGTAAGGAAGATGATTATATAGGGGGTTGACTATAATTAAAGAACAAAAAGAAAAATATATTTTCTTAAATGTAGTACATATTTGAAACTAGCTGACTGATTTATTCTAGGCCTGTTTTAATAATACAAGTGAAATTGACAAGAAATACAGAAGATTAGAAGGTTTAAATAGGCAACCCATAGTTGGACTACAGGTATTAGTGTTGTTATTGGACATGTCCAATTGGACAGGGCTAAATTGGACATAAGGCTAAAAAGGCTAATAAATTTGGATTGGACTTTATAAGTCCAATTGACCTTAAGTAAAAAAAATGCTAACTCTAATAATATAATACTAAAAAAGATATTAAAAATATAAATACTATAATTAATTAAAGCAATTCTTGCTAATAATTTACTATATAAATTTAGATAATAAAATTTGAATCAAGCAGACAAGTCTATCACAATAATAAATCTATTTTCTAGTTAAAACTTTTTTTTATTAATTAAAAATTGAGCTCTAATCTATTAATTTATGTACTTAAAAGAAACTTAAATCAATATAATAAAAATTTAAATGAGAAATTAATTAGTATATTATTTGATAATATTTAGTTAATTGAATAAAAAAGCTTCTAAAAATACTTAATTGAAGAGTTTTTAAAGTTATTAATATATATGGCTTATTTAAATACAATATTGCTTTAAAATTTCATTAATATTGTAGCTATATAATATAAAGTTTAAATACAGAATTTAAGTTTTATTATATTTAATGCATTGTATGCCTTGAAATATTATATTTTACAGATCATAATTTAAAATAAAATTTATATTTTCTACTTAACTTCTAACCTTTTAAAACCAACAAATACTTGTTTATTATAACTTTAAAATGAACCCTAACCCTAACCCCTAACCCTAAAAAATGCATCCCAAAAAAATTTAATTTTTAAGATTTTATATTATAATTTCATTTTAATCTGCTACATTAAATATTATTTTGTTTCTAGTATATACTTTATAATATTACATATTACTCTGTTTCTGGTATATGTGCTATAAGCCAAAAACAAATACTTATATATAAAAATATTACTTTCAACTTTTACTAATATGTATATTTTGAGTGAAAAAAGAATGATTACTTTTATTTTCTATTTTTATATATACAAAATTGACTGCAAATTAATTATTTTATAATTATCAAGTTATATAATATAAACTTCTTTTAACTTATTCAAAATTATTTATTTTTATGTATAATAACTAATATTATATACACAATATTAATTAAATTGATTATTTTCTATTCTACTTCTATGTTACTATCTAATTAATTCTACAGAGGTATACAACTAAACTATATAACCACAAGAAACAAATTTTTATCTAGGGTTGCTCTATAAATAATATATTCTAAATACTATTTCTTTTTATTAAACAATTTTTACTATATTATTATTTATATATTTTGTTAATAGGATATATATACAGTTAACTTTCTTTTATTCTATTAAAAATGTTCTTTAAGGATTTTTATATATAAAAATTTTTTTAGATTTGGTTCTCAAAGAGTTATTATTAGCTAATTTGAACTCTATAATAAATTTACAAATGTTCTAGAAGAATTTGTTTGGTTTAAAAAGAATTTAATAGTGTTGGATTAAAAAGAGTTGATCTGTATATATAATAACAATTTGATATTAATATTTATAAGCCAAATGTTCTTGATTTAAGACTCTAATAGTTGATTATATAATTTTAAAGATAGTTTGTGCTTTTTTCAAAGCTTATTTTCACAAGTTTATATAAAAATTATATATTTTAAATAGTCTGTACAAAGTATTTTTATTACAAATATATATATTATTAATTATAAAGATATTTATTGAACAAGATATATACAGTATGTCCAATTAGCCCTAGCCTTTATGTCCAATTGGACATATGGCTAATTGGTCAATTGGACATGTGGACAACAACTAAGGTTAATTAGCCATTTGTCAATTAGCCATATGTCCAATTGGACATGAGGGCTAGGGCTAGTAATTTTTTATTGGACTTAAGGCTAGTAACAACACTGACAGGTATAGCAGTGTGAAATAATATCAAAAGTATAAGTGGCTAGTTGTAGTCTCTTCAATATAACAAATATTAGAAGCCCCTGGAGGTACTTGTAATTCAATGCTTGAATAAAAATACACACTTTCCAAAAGCAGGCACTTTGAATTAAAAAAAATATATATATTTTCTTAAATATATATTTCTAAACTTTATTTTATTTATTGCTGAAAAAATGAGATCTTAACCTATAGCATACTATTTATAATTAATGCTTATTGTAAAAAAATTCTATTAAACTATACAAAGTTTGTTGTAATCTCTAAAATTTTTACCATTTTTATTGTTTAGGCTATACAAAATTTATATACTGGTTTTCATAAACCGGCTGGATCATATGACTTAGATTATAAAATTGAAATTTTATAAATTTTATAATAAAAAACACCTGCCGGGTCATAAAAGCTAGATTATAAATCAAAAATTATATAAAAATACAATTTTAAATTAAAAAAGTTTTCTGCTAGGTCATAAAATGTGGACCATAGAATTAAAATTTCATATACCTGCGATCATAGTAAATTTAGGTTAATTGTTGCTTGTTTTGATACAATCAATATTATTCTTACAAAATTTATAACAAGCATCAAAAGAGTAACCAAGCATTGTATTATGTCGGTATCAGGTATTACATCCTTGTGGCTTCTGAATGTATTTCTATATTTGTACATACTCTTTGGGGCTTTTTGATCTACTGTATTGCATACAAAAAAAAAAAAAAAAAACAGAAACTTATGCCAAAACTGGTTTAACCTGTAACTTTCTGAAAACCTACAGTTTTGTGTGACAATGTCGTGCAGCTATTTATTTCTGGTATAGACAAAATTAAATATAACAGTTTATAATAGTATATAAAATGCATTATCCCAATTATCCTGACATTAAAAAAAAAATTGCTTTAGACAATAAGCCCTATTTTTTCTCTTTACTATTTTTACATTTGCAAAAAACAACAAATTAACAGTTGACCTGCTATAGGTATATAGATAGATAATATCGATTCATTGCTAGCGATACTTATGTTGTTATCAATTGCTAATTTGGAAGCATTTCTTGCCTTGGTTACATAATTATATTAATATAGCAATAAGCTATATACTATTAATTTTTGGAGCTGAGGTGTATTGTACAATGCTTTCAATATGAGTAGTGGGAAAAAAAACTTGTAAATTGATTATCACATAAGCGCGAAATAACGCTTGTGAACATTATTTTAAAAAAGGGTCTTTTAAAAATAGCTTATATGTTCTCGAATTAGTGCTTATGGAATCTCGAATTAACGCACTTTCTAATGTAACACAATTTATTGTTGCGATAAATAATATATAGTTGACTCTTTATGTATATTCTCTATAAATGCACTTCATATGCACTTTATAAGTTCTTATAATTTGAGTATAATTATTTAATATGCTTCACAAATGAATGTCTATAAATATATTTTTATCTAACAATGCACATTTATGAAGATCAATGACTTAACTCTTGAATTGAAATTGTCAATATTTGCAATTGTTAGTATTATATTTTCTTCTAACTTATTATCACTATTATCCATATCATCAAATTCGACATTAGATATGATTTCTTCAAGATATTAACTTGAATAATTCTTTTATTCTTTTTTTATTTTGAATAATATAGTTTGGTAATTTTTTCTTGACCAATAGCTACCAAATACAAGCTATTTTTGTTGCATGTTCATTTGTTAAAAGCCAATTTGACATTGTATATAAATATATTGTCACGTTCAAGCAATCTGTCTTTTTATTTTATAAAAATATGTAAGGGTTAAATTTTAGCTATTCAATTACATAATTATTACTTTGCCCATCCCTAGTTGTGTCTCTAACAATTAAGATAGATTGAATCCGAACTTGAAATCTCAATTTCAGATTTTTTCTTGGCAATACTCATTTGTAATAAATATTATTTTAATACAGAATTAAATTTTCTAGCAAAGATTAATAAAACAACTTATAGATATTTATTTTATTATGAAATTTTGTTGTAAATTTCCAGGTCATAATTTTTTAAATTATAAATAAAAAATTTTTAGATTAAAAAATTATAAAATTTTTATTAATAAAATCCGGGTTGGCGAGTAAGAATGTAGAATTGTATGTTATGAAAACCAATACTAAAATTTTATATGGCCTTATAACTAATTTTACTTTTACATATTAAAAGTTCTTTATACTATGTTCAAAAAATATTATATATATAGCTTAGTAAAGTATTTTATCTATTCTTAAAAAACAAGTTTGTTTTGTTAGTTTTTTGTTTAATAAGTTAAATATATTCAATTATTTAGTTAAAAAAAATGTGCTTGTCACTAGCAGTGACATTTCCTGTATAATGTACAATCAAAAAAACATAAACACATACAAATTTATTATTATTAGAGTTAGAGTATAGTTAGAGGAAAGGTTAGTTATAGAGATAGCTTTATAGTAAAATTTTACTAGGAATTTTTTTTGCTAGAAAAAAGAGTAGTTTCATAGTCACAATTTTTAGTTATCACAATATTTTTGAAATTATCATTTTTTTGCTTCATTTTTATGTTATATAATCAGGTGTAATATTACACCTAATCTTATATTCTTATTGGCACAGGACTGTTACTATAGTGGCAAATAGATTTACTTATTTAGTTATATATACTTTACAGAAACTAGCACTTTTTTTATGATAAGTTTAAGATACTGTAGTTTAAAATAATATTAAAGTTATTAATGTTATTTTTTTATAATTAAAAGATTATTTTAAGATTTAATTCGTGATTCGCGAGAGATGTACAGAATTTCTATATATAGAAATGGTGATATTAAATAATAAAAACAATTAATACGTATAATCTGGAGCCGAAATTAAAATTTCACAATTCCTGTCAAGCCAACATCTTTTGTATTGCTAACCAAACTGTAGAGACAAGTTTTCTTTTTCTAATGGTTGTTAAATCATCAAAATTGGCCTAATATATCAATAGGTATTCTTATTTTTGTCTTTGTGGCTATATGAAATTTCTTTGCAGATCTGTAAAGAAATTTCATATAGTCACAAAGACAAAAATGAGAATACCTCTTGATATATTAGGCCAATTTTGATGATTTTATAGGACCCCGAATAATATATATATAGGTAAGGTGACTTTTAAATTTTTTATTAATTGATGTACGCAAGACTTTTTATAAGATCTGTACGCAAAATATATCTTACATAAAAAAATTTAAAGAAAAATATGCAAAATCAAATTCTAACCTTATTTATAGTATAAAATTTTATATAAGCTATCATCGGGTAAATAAATATCAATTATTAAAAATCTGTGTATATCTGCAACCCTGCCGGCAATCGTTGAAGAAATTTTTTTTTATTTTCTGCGCAGATCAACAATTAACAATTCAATAATCTGCGCAGGTTGTAAAAAATAAAAAAATAACAAAAATCAAATAATAAAAAATTACTATATAGCTCGCCTAAATATTAAATGCTAGCTAATTTTTCATATATTAAAACAATAAATTCGAATATTCATATATTTTAACAATTTAATTTATTACAAAATACAAAAAAAAAATTAAAAAAAAATACAAAAAATAAATACAAATTATAACATAAACCCGATTCCAACTATTGTGCCACGTCCCAATATCGCTATATCCCAACCATCATACTAAATCCTATACTACAGTACTAACTATTATGCTACGCCCCATACTAACTATCGTGCTACTAACTATTATGCTACATCCCATACTATCTTGCTACGTTCCGAACTATCATGCTACGTCTATCATGCTACGTACATTCTACTATTATACTATGTTCGTTCTACTATCACGCTACATTCAATCGTACTACGTTCATTCTAAAGAAAAAAAGAAACGTTAGTACTGTAAAAAAAAAAGGAACAAAGAAATTAACTAAATCGACCAATATCTTATACCAGAAGACATGAACACACACCAATGACAACGGCTCCAGTGACAGCTCCAATGAATTCTTCTTCTACATTCTCGGTGTCCAATTTCGGCACTCCAGCGAAGCACAAGCCTAAAATAAAAGAAGTGAGTAATAATAAATAAATAAATATATATATATATAAAGAAACTAGAAACTTATCTGGCACCAACGACGAAAGAACTGGACGCACATTCCTAAAACTTCCACCAACACAAGTCGTTGTCCCATGGAATACCACGGAGGCCTTCCTTCAAATAATTCTATTGCTAATATGCCTAGTGACCAAATATCCACTTTACAATCATAAATTTGATCTTTTAATACTTCAGGGGCCATCCAATATAAAGTGCCAAGTTTTAGTTTTGCACGACATCATAAAGAAGCGGAACCGAAATCAGCTAAGTACGTTAAATAAAAATTATATTAGTAAAAAAATTTATACAATAAAATGAATAAATATTTAAATATTAGTAAAAAAA
>QKWP01000500.1:136811-153378 GCA_003550325.1 Gigaspora rosea | reverse complement strand
TTTTTTTTATTTATTCTATTTATTTATTTTATTTAAATCATTTTTTAAATTATTTATTAAATATGTATGTACGTTTTATTTTACTTCTATTTTTTAGTTTATTTTTTTTTTATTTATTTTAATCAATTTATGCAAGTCTCGATCAAAAGATTCTTCTATTGAGCATATGCAAGGTAACTATTTTTGTAATATGCATATATACAATAGTGGGAATAATTCTGGTTTAGGAAATAAAAGCCGCGACATTTGTTGTTTTCCGCTTATTTTCAAAATAAAAATTTTGTTTCGAAAAAAGGGAGGTAGCTTATTTTTAGAAATTACAGTATTGTTATTTCCAAATTTATGCTAAAAATACACAAATTAAACCTTTACATGTACAATTTTAATATAGAAATAAGCAATTTAAAATTTTAACCTTTTTAATAATTTTTTACAAAAATACGCAAATGTAAATCTTACTTCATTTAATTTGTCTATAATGGCGACGCATTCTCTGACCTGACCCATCTATGTATTATTCGGGTCCTGATTTTACCACCATTAGAAAGAGAAAACTTGCCTCTACAGTTTGGTTAGCAATACAAAAGATGTTAACTTGACAGGAATTGAGAAATTTTAATTCCGGCTCTAGATTATAGGTATTAATTGTTTTTATTATATTTAATATCCCCACATGTATATATAGTATTACTATAGTAATTCTTTCCATCTCTCGCGAATTACTAATTAATATCTAAAAATAATATTATTATTATAGTTTAATAATTTTAAATTATTATAAAATAATCATTGATTATTGTTTAAGATTATTTTAAAATATTTTTAAGATTTTATTAAGATTTTTAAAATAATTATAAGTTATTTTAAGATTATTTTAAGATTATTATAAGATTATTTTAAGATTATTTTAAGATTGTTATAAGATTATTATAAGATATGATTATTATAAGATTATCTTAAGATAATTATAAGATTATTATAAGTATAATAAGATTATTATAAGATATAATTTTAATAATTTTATTATAATCTTAAAGATTATAATAAATCAATGAAAAAAAATTAGGTAGTTTCTGTAAAGTAGTTCTATAGTTATAATATAATTTTATCTTCTAAGCAAAATACCTCCAGGTTGTGGATCTTTTTGGATTACTGAAGATAAAGACGGACTTAATTTTAAGTTTACTTGAGAAGTGTTACATTTTTAAAAAGTACTCTAAACTGTATAAATACAATTGTAAGTGATTGACCAATCAGAAGAAAGTTAGCCTATAGACAATCCAAATAAGAAATCGCATAATGCGCATCGATCACATGCATAATCCTAGAGAAATTAAAATTTTCGATGATCTCGTAATCGCAAATTATTGCGATGCGAAATCGCAAGTTGCAATAAATATAAGATTCTTTAAAATAAAAAATTTTTATAGGGCATAATAGCATGTGGAAATTGGTAAATACGTATTATACAATTGAGACAGTGTCTCCTATTGTTTTTTTTTTGCATTTTTCCAAATTTGAAATTGATGTCTTTATTTTGATCTATCATAGCAATTAAGTTACAACAATTTTAATTCAGCAATATATAATCTGTTTCACAATATTCGATGTTCCTTTCATTTCTGTAATACAACGTTCTTTATCGAAGGTACATAATATTGGATGTTGCTTACAGTTCTGTTCTTTACCGAAGGTAAATTCTAGATTTAGACAATTTTTAAGGAGGATGTTATATATGTATATTTATCAGCAAAATCCCAAACTACAGTAAAAAATCGGGAAAATCCATAAAAATATAAGTAAGGAGAGAGACCGAATGTTTTGTTTCATCATCTAATGGGTGTAATGGTAATGGTGTTACTTCCCCAAAATATATTGATGTCTTGTTAAATTCAATTAATTTGTGCAATGATTTATAGTGTGACCATCATAAGAGAGAGCTTTAACTCCGATGGCTAACGTTAGAAGGTCACAAGGATTTGACAATAATTATGGAACTTGGATATTTAGAATTTATTAGGCATTTATTACAAAAGAATGTGAATATATGTATTCTCTATTTTAGAGAAGAATTTAAAGGCATCTTCTTTTACAACCAAGGACGAAAACATGCACTTATATCATTTTGATTTTTCGTGGAAATCTCAACACTTATGTTGCTGCGTTGTAGATTTCAAGGCGTAATGATCGTACGTACTTACGTAAACGTGGTATTTAACACATTAACATAATTGCATGAATTAAGCCATCAGAATGACAAGTGTCTAATGCCAAGATTAACATGACAGGATAAATATGGAAGTTAACAATGTAATGGATGGAACAAATATGGAAGTGAGAAACGGAGAACAAAATTATCGATTATACCAGTTACTTTCTGATTTGTATTGCATTAGGCCAAACCAATTTAATTCTTTGTTTAGCATAACCCCCACCTCCTCATTTTTTAAAATTATAAGAGCCAATACACATAAGATTAAATATCCCCCTCTATTATTTAAAATCTATATGGACCAATACATATTTAATTAACCAATAGAATTGTAGTATTTATTTCTATGTAATATGAATGTGTTTTTTTTAAATACATCGCCCCTATTACGAGCCATTTCATGTTATGTTAAACAGAAAATCTGGGCTTAGTTATTTTTCTTAATTCAGAATTGTTCAACTAACAACGTTAATTGTGGTAAAAGAACTAGATTTAGTACCACCAAAATAAGAATTTAGTTGATAATACATAGTCGACGCGCAGATCTATATGATTTACTATATAAAATTGCTAAGCCACAAATGCCACTTCACGACAAAGTGAAGTCATTTTTTCTACTAAGTAAATATATCTTCAATTTCTAAATAAACTTGTAGAGCATCATTTTCCGATACTAATGTAGTAATATTATTAAACTTTGTTTATTAGATTTATTCCGTGACGTCGAAAGAAAATTCGTGTATTCAGTTTTTAGAGTTGTACTGTTGACTAAATTTGTTTTTATGCAGAGATATTGCCATAAAATGTTTCGTGAAATGGCATTTTTGACTATAGTAAAACTCAGTCATGTGCGTCACAATTTACTATATATGGTCCCTCAATTAAATTGTATGCCAAACACTAAAACGCATTTCTTTTATCATACGTTGATATAATAATTTAAAAAGTATATTCGTTGGACATTTGCAAGTTACACTATACTTTTTTAAAAATGTGCAATTCGGTGCAGAAAATTGATAAGGAATATTCTATAGAATAGGTGGGCAATAAAAGAAATAAACTTCGCTAATGATTAACAATTATTAAATTTTTTTTAATATATATACGTGATCCTTATCGGGGTTTGCAGAGTTTTCCACCTATTCTATAAAACATAATTCGTATCCTGTTTTACAGATTTCTATAAGCTGGATTTAAATCCTGTTTTATTTTTTCAGTTGAAATTTTTTTTTAATTAGATATGGAAGATTCTAATGATAAACATTTGATTACGATTGACATTTCAGAAGATTTTTTAGTAAATTTTGAAGACGAATATAATAAAGAGGGGGTTAAATTACTCGATGAAAAAAATTATCGAGAAGCTTTTAAATCATTTAAAAAATCAGCAGATGCAGGATACGCTTGTGGAAAATGTAACGTTGGATGGTGCTATCAAAATGGGTTTGGAGTTGAAAAGGACGAAAATAGAGCTTTCGAATATTATCAAATGTCCGTTAATATGGGATATAATAAAGCAAAATGTTACATAGGATATTGTTATTATAAGGGAATTGGAGTCAAAAAGAATAAACATCAAGCATTTATTCACTATAAAGGATCAGCAGATATGGGGTGTGCTAAAGGTGCATATAATACTGGATATTTTTATGAAGAAGGAATTGGTGTTGAAAAAGACTACCAACAAGCGTTTATTTATTATAAAAAATCTGCTGATATGGATTGTCACGAAGGGGTCTTTAGTGTTGGATCTTGTTATGAAAAAGGAATT
Organism: Gigaspora rosea; assembly: GCA_003550325.1. Lineage (NCBI taxonomy): Eukaryota > Fungi > Glomeromycota > Glomeromycetes > Diversisporales > Gigasporaceae > Gigaspora > Gigaspora rosea. The sequence continues at coordinate 149,395 of QKWP01000500.1, read as the reverse complement.
GGTGTTAAATTGGATAAATATAGATGTTTCTATTATTATTCAAAATCTGGTCATTTAGGATATGAAAATGGAAAAAAAGAGGCTGAAAAATTTTATAATAATGAATTAGATGAAACTATAAAAGATTATTATAAGTATTGGTTTGAAGAAGCTGTTCAAAATGGTTGCATCAATTATCTTCCATTGGATGAATTTATTGAGCAAGAAGGTTATTTTGAAATTGGAGGTTTTTCACAAGTTTCTAAATATTTTTGGAGCAATGGTGGCATAACTGTTGCTCTTAAGCATCTTAATAGAAATAGTGGAAAGAATGATGAGTATAAATATTTTGTTAGAGAATTAAAATCATTAAAAAAACTTGATCATCCAAATATTATTCATTTTTATGGTATCACAAAAGGTAGTATTAAAATACGTACGTAGTTGGTTTGTTTTTTATACACGTACTATTTATTGATTTATATTCTATATATTCCAAATATAGATATTTTCGATAGATATTGTTTGGTTTTAGAATATGCCAATAATGGGAATTTGCGTAATTATTTACAAGCTAATAAATTGGACTGGAAAGAAAAAAAACGAATTGCGACGGAAATTTCTCTTGGTCTTTTATTTTTGCATAAAAATGAGATTATTCATAGAGACTTTGTAAGAAATTTATTATTTATTATTATATTTTTTTATTATTAATGATTTATTAATTGAGTTTGTTTTATTCTATAGCATTCTAAAAATATTTTAATTTGTGATAAACGCGTAAAAATTGCAGATTTTGGGCTGTCCAAAGCAATAGAGTCAACTGAGCTAATAAAATCAGAACTTATAGCAATGATTAGTTATGTTGAACCACAATGTCTCATTCAAGATTTTTACAAACGTGATAAAAGATCTGATATTTATAGTCTTGGGGTAATTTTTTGGGAAATTTCAAGTGGAAAGCCACCATTTGAACGTCATTCTCATTATGACGTTTTGGTGAAGATAATGAAAGAAGAGAGAGAACTACCTGTTCCAAATACTCCAGTTTTATATAAAGAGTTGTATACAAAATGTTGGGATCATGATCCAAAAAAACGGCCAGAAATTGAAAATGTGTGTGATGAACTAAAAAAGATGCCAATTCTTGAACGAAATAATACTCTCTAATTTTTTAATATATTTTCTATTTAATTTTTTTTATGTTATAACATTTTTATTTATTTTTATTTTATACTAGAACATAATTATGTGGATGATAAGTAATAATGGAATACATTTAAATAATAAATTTATATTTTGTTTATATGGTATTGGTTCGTAGTTGAAAGTAAAAACCGAAATAATAAAGCCCCTATTTTGACATTCAAAATAATAATAATAATAATAATAATAATACAATTAGAACTCTTTCTGCTGATCACCTGTACCAAAAATGAGCAGAAAGAAGAGTCTCTTAGAAAGAGAAGACATCCCAACCTTTCGACAGTTTGTCGTGCAGATCTTATTTGTAACACAAGCACGTACTAACACCCCCAGTATTATGCGAAATAAAAGGTGATGTGATTGGTCCAGATTATATGGCTTATACCATCTGTCTTCAAAATTATGCGAATAATTATGCGATTTTTGTTTGTTTTTTAAGGTGAGGTTTTGTCTTTATCTTTATTATTAATTTGTATCAGAGTCCACATTGGGATTCTCTGGCCAGGGCCAATTGTTACAAATAGGGTACGAAATGGGCCGGGCTTGTCTAAAAAAACCAAACCCGAAAATATTTTTGAGCCTAAGCCCGGCCCAAAAAAAAAAACCCCAGAATAGTAGGCCCGGGCCGGGTTTATCATAAATTAGGCCTGGCCCGGGCCGGCCTGTAATTTATCAAACTTTATTAGCGTTAGAGTTATAACTTACTTGACAACATACTCTGCATAGTAAATTGAGCTCGCCAGGGCAACCACCAAAGTACTATCACGTGATAAGACACCACGAACATAATTGTTTAAAAAATTATTGAATCGCCTAGCTCCTGCATGCAGCTTTATTGTTGTGAAAATTTCTTAAAATAAAATATAAAATATAACAAGATATGGTTGTGGTGGCTCTGGTGAACTCTAGTAAATTGGTAAGTTATCTGTAATTTAACTAGGCCAATATGTAAGTTATGATATAGGTATTAAAGTTGGCCAAATCATATGATAACTTCTACTAGCATTAACATCAACTTGACCCAGCCTACAAATGACCAATAAAACTAAATTATAGTATAAATGTGTTATTTTGAGTTTGGAGTTGTCTTGGTGCCACCCCAGGTAGCAAATTATTTTTGCCACCCCAGTGATCGGCCAATCAAATTCGATCACATGCACTTTAAAAAATTATCGCGTAATAAATAAAAAAAAAATAAAAACGTAATAAAAACGTAATGAATGACAAAATTGTATCATCCAATTTATTTATTAAAAAAAAGTGACAAAACTGTATTACTGAATTTATCGAATTTATTTATAAAAAAAAAAGAAAAAAATATAACGAAATCATATTACACTTATAGTAAAAATTACATTGCACTGCCGCAAAAATCCCAACAAAAACAAACAACAAACAGTACAATTTACAACAAGCCGTCAATAGCACGACAACTACATGACAATGCCATACCAAAAACTACGACTCCAATAACTCCAGTAATGATGGCTCCAACGGCGAAATCATATCCAGAAGAAGGAAAAGCAAATATATAAGAAAAAAAGCCTCCGCCTTCAAGACGAAGAAAATGGAAACTCCAATAACTCCAATAACAATAGCACAATGGCGAAATCAACCCCCAAAAAAAGAGAAGCAGTAAATATATAAGAAAAAAAATGACTCCATGATGAAAAACTTACCTGAAACTCCAGTAATGACGGTTTCACTAGTAAAATCACACCCGGAAGAAAGAGAAGCAAATATTTAAGAAAAAAAACTGACTCCAAGACAAAAAACTTACCCAAGACCTCCAGTAACAACGGCTCTAATGGTAAAATCAACTCTGAAAAAAAAAGAAGCAAATATATAAGAAAAAACCCTATCTCCAAGACGTGATTCCAATAACTCCAGTAATGTTGGCTCCAACGGTGAAATCAAACCTGGAAGAAAGAAATGCAAATATATATATATAAAAAAATACCCAGCTCCAAGATGAAGAAAATGGCGACTCCAATAACTCCAGTAACAATGGCTTCAACTCAGAAGAAAGAGAAGCAGTAAATATAAGAAAAAAAATGACTCCAAGACGAAAAACTAACCCGAAACCTCCAGTAATGATAGCTCCAATAGCGAAATCAAACTGGAAGAAAGAGAAGCAAATATATAAGAAAAAAAATGCCCAAGATGAAGAAAATAGCGACTTCAATAACTCCAGTAACGACGGCTCCAATGGCGAAATCTAACCCAGAAGAAAGAGAAGCAGTAAATATAAAAGAAAAAAAATGACTCCAAGATGAAAAACTTACCTGAAACCTCCAGTAACGATGGCTTCAATAGCGAAATCACACCTAAAAAAAAGAAAAGCAAAATATATAAGAAAAAAAACTGCTCCAAAATGAAGAAAATGGTGATTCCAATAACTCCAGTAACAACAGTTTCAACGGCAAAATCAAACCTGGAAGAAAGAAATGCAAATATATATATATAAAAAAATACCCAGCTCCAAGATGAAGAAAATGGCGACTCCAATAACTCCAGTAACAATGGCTTCAACTCAGAAGAAAGAGAAGCAGTAAATATAAGAAAAAAAATGACTCCAAGACGAAAAACTAACCCGAAACCTCCAGTAATGATAGCTCCAATGGCGAAATCAACCCTGGAAGAAAAAGAAGTACAATAAATATATAAGAAGAAAAAAAAATGACTCCAAGATGAAAAACTTACCCGAACCTCCAGTAATAATGGCTCCAACGGTGAAATCACACTCGAAAGAAAGAGAAGCTGTAGTAAATATGAATAAAGAAAAAAAACAACACAAAGCAGATCTAATCTAAAAAAAAAATAATAAAAACTTATCTGATTGGCCGATCTGTTGGTAGAGGTAGTAAAAAAATATTTACCACCCGAGGTGGCACCAGGACTTTTCCTTTGAGTTTATACATATAACTTGCTTACCTTACAATGTAAATTATAATGTAGGGTGTGGCACTTTAGAGAAGTGGTCAAGGTATCACCCCAAGCGGCAGGTTGACAGTTCGAATCCCACTGTTGACGCTTTGAACAATAGGCCTGTGTTCGGTAACCATGTGGCTCAGATCGGTTGAGTTGTAAAAACCTGTTACCTTGGTTCCACCATCTTGAATGGGAGCTACGGCGCAATGGTGTTATCGTTATACCGTAAAATCCAGAGAACCGGAGAAATGAAAACCCATTTGGCAAGTCCCGAATTAGGAGGTAATAGTGAAGATCTACAACGGCACTACCAAAAGAAGGTGGGTGGCCGGGATCGGAATGAACCTAATAAGGGCAGGCAGCTTTGTCGCTAAATCCTTATCCGAAGTGGAATGGGACACAGAAGATAACGGTAGGCAGTTGGTGCAAGGGTAAAGTAGCCCTTAGGCTGATGATTTATCTAAAAGAGTTGGGCCCCTTAATATCTTCGCTTGTGCAGTGTAACAGGTAGTAATAGGAAGAGCGTGAACCAGAAGGTTTAAATAGGCAATTCCCGTAGTTGGGTTGTAGGTATGGCAGCTAGTGTAGAACCTTCGGGCGGACTACTTAAATTAGGCACCAAAAGTGCACGTGTGGCTAGTTGTATCCTTATTCATGTAATAAATATTACATCCTAATAACTCATAATAAAATCCCGGCCATAGTACCCGGACTCTAAAGTTAAAAAAAAAGTAAATTATAATGTAATTTATGTTAGTAAATTACATGTAACTTACATGAAATTTAACAACTCTAATTAGCTTATATATTAATTAATTAAAATAAAATAATTTACTTCTTTATTTATAGCAATCAATGATCTCTAAATTAATAAATAATAATAGTTATTAACATATTCAGAACAGTGTTGGCATATGACCAGGTCACAACAGGTCATATGGGGTGTTATCTATTAAAACAGCCCTTTTTTGCAATTTTTCGAAAAATGAGTTTTCATTAGATTTATATAAAATTTGACATAATCAATATTTTTCAATTATAAATGAAGGTTGATTTGTATAATGAAAAATCAAGGTAATTGTAAAAGAAAAATTACACGAGACCATATAAGGCCAACACATCACAAGATTATCTGATAGTCACCTGCTATATTTAACTAATCAAAATCGTAAAATTTAATTAATCCCGGATCAGTCTGAAAATCAAAACAAATGATTAAACTCAATTATCTCAAAATAAAATATATATAAAAAAGGGCTATTTTAATAGACAACACTCCATATTACTAAGTTCAATGGGAAAACTTAACCTATACCCTGAGGTAAAGGGTCTTATTCTGTGTTTGTCATGTGACTTGTTTATAAAATTAAATTATAGTACACCTGTCAAAACCAATCCTGTCAAAACCGATAACCTTCCATAACTGATAAAAAGTTGATCCACTATTAGGGTTCCTCAAATTCAAATCAAATCAAATATTGGATCAATTTGAATTTGATCAAATCAAATTGATCCTAATTTGAATTTGATTTGATTCAAATATTTGAATTTGAATTTGATTTGAATTTGAATTTTTAATAGTAATTTTCAAATCAAATCAAATATTTGTCAAATCAAATCAAGTTTGGCCATATTTGAATTTGATCAAATCAAATATAGTCAAATTTGAATTTGAATTTGATCAAATATTTGATTCAAATATTTGAAGATCAAATCAAATTGCGGAACCCTATCCACTATATTGGTTTTATAATTCAAATCTGATAACCTGTCATTTCTGATAACCAATACTCAAAATATAAGATATCTATAAAAGTTCTATAAGATATCGGATTTGTAATGTAAAATTAATCGATTTAATTGGCTCAAATCTGATTTGTGTAACTGAATATGTATGAATAAATGTAATTTGGCCAATTATATTTAGATAGGATCATGTGACCATTAGGTTATTAGTATTTTTAAATTCGATAACTTCTCAAAGCTAATACAAAACCTTTCCACTATGTATACCAATTTTGATAGAGTGTACTATAAACTGATCAATATAAAATCATGTGTTTTTTTGGCATTGTTTTCATAGTGCCTTTATCATCATTGTAGGACCTGGATATAGTATGGAGGTTATATGGGGTGTCTCATATTAAAAGGGCTCATTTTTACAATTTTTTAAAAAATGAGTTTTTGTTAGATTCATGTAAATTTGGCATGATTAACATTTTTTAATTATAAATAAAAGTCAATTTGCATAATAAAAATAGAAATAATGTAGAAAAAAATTACACAAGACTGTCTAAGGTCAAGCATATTACGAGATTACCTGATAGTTACTTGTTACCTTTAATCTATCAAAATTGTAAAATTTAATTAATCCCAGATCAGTCTGGAAATTAAAACAAATGAATAAACCCTATTATTTCAAAATGAAGTATATATAAAAATGGTCCCTTTTAATATAAGATATCTATATGTTACACATTTTAGCAAAAACCCTAAAATTTAAGAAGCAAAAAAACAGTTTAATAGCAATTATCTTAGTCCAATAGTCCAATTTGAATGATCTTTTTTTAAAATGAAGCTCTCAGTAAGGTGCATCTAATAAAAAAAGTTCATTCAATTCTGATTAGGATCAGAAGTTATTTAAGTAAATATGTTTTTGTCATTTTTAGCAAATTAGATCCAAATTGGCCAAAATCTAGTTATGACCTATATAAGAGATGACTGAGATCCTGTTATTGTTGTGCAATCTTTTTTTTTGTTCTTTTATTGTCATTCTTGCAGTGCTTTTTCACTCTTTTGTATTGCTTTTGTCATCATTTGGTAGTGTTTTTCATTGTTATTTGGTAGTACTTTTGATTAAATTTAGTATCACCTTTGGTCATTATTTGGGTTATCATTTAGTAGTGCCTTTTAGTCATTATTTGGTAGTGCCTTTGGTCATAGATTAGGTTGTTATTTGGTGGTATTTTATATTATAGTTTAGTAGTGTTTTTGATTATAATTTGGGTTGTAGTTTGGTAGTGCTTTATATCATAATTTTTGGTGCTTTTGATTGTTATTTGGTGGTGCTTTTGATTATTATTTGGTGGTGCTTTTGGTCATGCTTTTGGTTATCATTTGGTGGTGCTTTATACTGTTTGGTAGTGCCTTTGGTTGTAGCTTTGATCATTGTTAGTTGGTGCTTTGATTATTATTTCAGGATTAAAAAATGGCTTTTAAATGACATAAATAATATTTTAATATTGTTATTTGTCTTTTTATGTTAGTTAAAAGATAAATAACAAATAACAAAAATAGGTTATACTAGTAGACTTGGCACGTTCTTACATCTATGTCTTTCACTTTTATGTATTGCTTTTGTCATCATTTGGTGGTTTTTTTTCATTGTTGTTTGGTGGTACTTTTGATTAAATTTAGTATCACCTTTGGTCATTATTTGGTAGAGCCTTTGGTTATCATTTAGTAGTGCCTTTTAGTCATTATTTGATAGTGCCTTTGGTCATAGTTTTGGTTGTTATTTGGTAGTATTTTATATTATAGTTAGTAGTGTTTTTGATTATAATTTGGGTTATAGTTTGGTAGTGCTTTTTGTCATTATTTGTTGGTGCTTTTGATTGTCATTTGGTAGTGCTTCTGATCATTATTTGATGGTGCTTTTGGTCATTATTTGGTAGTGCTTTTGGTTATCATTTGGTAGTGCTTTATATTGTTTGGTAGTGCCTTTGGTTGTAGCTTTGATTATTATTTTAGGATTAAAAAAAATAGCTTTTAAATGACATAAATAATATTGTAATATTGTTATTTGCCTTTTTTGTTAGTTAAAAAATAAATAACAAATAACAAAAATAGGTTATACTAGTAGACTTGGCACGTTCTTATATCTATGCCTTTGTTTAAAAATTTTCTGATGATTGCACTATTTTAGGTATGGGCTGGTGCAAAAAAATTTGTACCTCAAAAAATTTCATAATTTTTATACTAATAAAAAATTTTTTTTCTTGATTAATTATTAAAAATTTTTTAATATCAAATAAAATAGGTTTTAATCTAAGGGGCATGCTATTATCACGTGATTTTTACCATGGATATATGGTTAAAGATAGTGATCATGTCTATATATTATATTAATTAATTAGAATTAGATAAAGTGATCACACCATACATGGATAGGGGTGGCTACTAAGAAAAAATATCATGTGATAAATAGCATGCCCCTAACTTATTATATTATTTTTATTGTTTTAACATTGTTTTATTTTAATAATTAAGCATGTACATTTCACTGTATTTGAAAAAAAACAAAAAAGTTTTTTAAAAAAAAAATATTTTAAATAATTTTGTAGCCAATGCTTGTACTATACAAGTGCATTAATGTACATATAATAAAGATATGGTTAAAATTTAAGCAAAATTGAATTACTAGTTGTGAAAAAATTAAGCTTTAAAGTAAGGTAATTTGATTTTTTTTACTATATACACGTATACAGTGTTGTACACGGACATTGTCCCGCCAATTTTACAGGGACATGGACAGTCCGGGACGGGACGTCCGGGACATGTCTGCAATAATGTTCCAATATGATATTGTTCGCAGACAATGTCCTACTAATTTTTAACTTTGTCCCTACTATGTCTGGGACATGTCCGCTGGGTAAAACCAATCAAATTGCGGAATTATACATACCCTTGGTTTGCTTTTTGTAAAAAATAAAAATAATTTACGATGAATACAACGAATTTTATTGGTTGGTGATTACGTGTTGATTCGCCGAATGTTCAGGACAAAAATAATTCTGTGTGGACATGTCCCGGATGTTCCGTCCCGGACTGTCCGCTGTCCGTGTCTGTGTCCCATGACAACACTGCACGTATATATAAATTACTATAGTAAATTATATAGTAAATATTTTTAAAAAAAGTTACTATTAATAAATTTTTTTATTTTATTAATAAAATAATCAAAATAATTTTATTTTTATCAATCCAGTTATATTAAATTAAAAAAATTAAAAATTAATTTGTTCAAAAAATATTTTAATCAGAGCTATTTGAGGTACAAATCTTTTTGCACCGACCTATATCTGGTATTATTAACTGTATTGTGCTGCATACAGTACCTGGATACTATGTGAGATATATCATATAAAAATAAAATTAAATATAGTTATATCTCTGGGTATTGTTCAAGAATTAAGCCAAAGTTACTAGCCAGATTTTTAAAATTTTATTTTTATAAAATTATGATGCTTTAAAGTTAAGAAATATATAGTAATTATACAAAAAAATAATTTTCAAATTTATGTTTTTTGAAAATTCTTTCATATAAAAAATTTTGTTAATTGAAAAAATTGAACATATTGAGTATAAACTTCTAGTACCATATAAATTCACTAAATATTTTATTGATATGCGTTATTTTAGATTATTTTAAAACCAAACATGTTATTGTTTATCACTACATAACTAATCTTAAAAAATTTAGCCAATTAAATTGTTTAAAGTGCACAGACAGACAGACATTTAAATTTTAGTAGTATAGATTTAAAAATACAAAGATCTTGTGATTATTAAAGTTTTGTATCACTTTAGGCAGTTTAGGATTGGTTAAATTCTAAAACACACAAAGTTTTAATATATTATTTTAAAAAACAAAAATAACAAATGATCTATATTATTTTTACTAATTTGACATTTGTAACAAAAATTTTAAATGACATTGTTATTTGCTATTCCTGCATTATTTGGTTATTGCTTAGTGTTTTTAGGGCCCCGGACATCTCTTATATAGATCATAACTCAGTGTTGGCAATTTTTGCGGCCAAACAATTTTTGATGGCTGGCCAAATGGCCAACTAGCCAACGGCCAATGGCCAATGGCCAAATTTTGGTCAAAAATTTCTAATTTATATAAATTAGTCAATCAGATTGCAAGTTTTACTATATAAATGTTTGGCCATTTCGGCCAAATAATTTTTTTGCCCATTTTGGCCATTTGGTTGCGGCCATTGGCCACGGCCAGTGGCCGGCCAAATAGCCAAGTGACAACACTATCATAACTGATCTGCATGAATTTAGCCGTTTTTGCTACTCCTAAAATCAAGTAAATTTGCTAAAAGTTGGATTATTACATATAAATTTTATAGTAATTTGCATATATTAAAACAATAAATTCGAATATTTATATATTTTAACAATCTAATTTATTACAAAATACAAAAAAAAATTAAAAAAAAAAAAAAATCCAAAAAACTCTTTCTGACGATCACTTGTACAAATCTCTAAACAAAAGAAAAACAAAAAATTTTTTAGTAAAAGATGAAGCAGCTGCATATAATACTGGTTTTTATAAAGGTCAACTTTTTCTTCTATTCGGGAGACTCCTTTATATATTCGATACGCAAGCCAGAGTGCAAGATAACTGGCAGTGGGAGCCCTTGGTACAAGAAATTCTAGTGAAAGTTTTCTTTTGTTGACGAAGGTTTTCCAGTCTGGCTAGGCGGTGAACTAAAAAATGAGTTTTTCAACACTCTCTCTAAGGTTTTTTGGTTACAAGCACATATTCGACCATATACCTACTACCATATTCTCGTTTGAAGCAGTTTTTCTGGAATTTTTGACGGAAAGTGGGAAATTCAGCATACCCTTTCCAAAAGATCAGCATTATTGTTTCTATCCTAATCAGGAAGAAGCTATGCAAGTTGATAAACAGGAACAGAGTGTAATGAGACGTGGCACAGTGGAGTAGGCAGATCTGTAGAACTAAATTTCAGAACGTTCTTTTGTTTCTTTTATGTACATATAATACTTTGGCGAGGCGTTTCTTTGTGCAGTATTATATAATTTTTATCACTAGTTAGAATCGTTTTTCTTTCTTTAGTTTTTTTCTTTTTCTGTTTCCACATGTCAGGATTGGCTTTTTTTCTTTGTTTTTTCTTTTTTATATTGGTTTTTTTTTTGCGTAGTCCATTTTCTTGGTAGTTTCTTTTTACTTTCCCCCTTTTTCATTTGCTCTTTATAAAGAAGGAAAAATTTTAAGAAAAGGAGTACGATCCTGACACGGCATTAGCAAACTGGTCAGTGATGTTTGGGAATCAAGGCTCAACAAGCATTGGGACCCCGACAGAGACAAATTTGTGAAATGGCAGGTCGCACCTAGGTACTTTTGTATTGAGTAAGTCTTTATTTGGTTGTAATCTGATATACTGTATACGTACTTCGGTATGAACATCAGTCACTATGCATTTACTAAGAAATAAAGGCAGGGTCATCCAGACTAAAAAAAAAAAAATAAAAAAAAATATAAAAAATAAATACAAATTACAACATAAACCTGATTCCAACTATCGTGCTATATCCCAACTATCGTGCTATATCCCAATATCGCGCTATGTCCCAACCATCATACTAAATCCCATACTAATTATTATGCTACGCTCCATACTAAGTATCGTGCTACTAACTATCATACTACATCCCATACTAACTATCTTGCTACGTCCTAAACCATCATACTATATCTATTGTGCTACGTACATTCTACTATCATGTACATTCATTCTATTATCGCACTATATTCCGTAATAACAATCGTACTATATTCGTTCTAAAGAAAAAAGATCCGTTAGTACTATATTAAAAAAAATCTATCGTAAACCAGATACTAACTATCATGCTCCATCCGTCCTAACTATCGTGCTATGTTTAGTACTACATTCATTTCTTTCTAAAGAAAAAGAGCGTTAGTACAGTACTATAATAAAAAAAAAAGAAAAAAATACTAGCCTTATGATGAAAAAACTGGGTAACAAGAAACACCAAATTGGACAGCACCAGCGACGAGAGGAAATTACCAACGCCAATGACATAAAAACCACCGTTATGAGAAAAAACCAATAACGAAAGAATTGAAAAACACTAACGACACCAAAAATAGGCAATAATCTAAAACTATAAAAAAAGAACAAGAATGAATATTAGTACTGTACTAAAAAAAAAAAAATAAGAAACAAAAAAAAATCAAATTTATACTTATCTTTTATATACCTGTTCAGTAATCATTGCCGCCTATTTAATGTACTGTTGTACTGTACATATTTTTTTTTTAATTTTTAATGGTGAGACCTTGCTCTTATCTTTATTAAATTTAATGGAAGCTTTTTTCAGTGGAAAAATTTCATTGTTTAAATCTAATGCTAAGAAAAAGAACTCAGACATATAGCTAGATAAACAAAAGTAAACCTAGTACTTATCTGTGGCCCAAACCAACCAGAGTGGCCAAGGCTCACCTAGATTTGATTATTAGTTAATATACTTGAAGGGTGTGTAAGATATTTAATCCAGTGGGGGTACCAGTAATCTATTTTCTGAATTGATTTATTTATAATAGAGTCGTTATTGTTGGTATCGATTGTAGGTATAATAGATATAGAAGATTCAGAGTCTGTAGGCTGATTTTGTGAAATTGTTTG
>QKWP01000500.1:115869-133777 GCA_003550325.1 Gigaspora rosea | reverse complement strand
GAAACCATACTGCATAAACTTAGCACGTTGGAAATCTACACAAGCCCTACCTCAACCCCATTCTACACCCACCAAACATTTACATACTTCTCGTCACAATAGAACACTATATACATACAGCTGCATTTGTGGCTTACCAGACCAACAACATGAAAATAACAATAACACATGCCCACCCTTAGGCTTAGCACTCAGGAAAACAGACATCTGGTCACATAACTGGATAAAATATAGCTTTTCAACTAACTTTATTCTCCATATCCAAATCTAGGTGAGTTTTAACCACTCTAGTAGGTTTAGGTTGCAGATAAATTAGCTAGAAACTTCTATCCATAGTCTGAGTCTTAATTCTTGTATATTTAACAATTGTAATTTAAAAAACCCCATGAGGAATCTTACACATTTTATTAATAAAGATAAAGGCAAAACCTCACCTTAACACCAAAAAATAAAAAAAATAAAAAAAATAAGTTGTAAAATTTGATTCCATTGCTGAAAGCGGTTTGGTGATGTCCACAATGCAATTATATGTGCTCTGCTGATTGTTCTAATGCTGCGACGAATAGGAAGTTCTATTGGATAATTATCAAAAGTAGATATATATTGAGGATTATATATATTGCTTGGGTTAAAAATAAGATAGGGTGCTATATAATGGTTGCATGCTAGTTGATCAGCTTTATTATTAAAATTGTCATCTTCATGTGCATTTACTTTGTGCAGGGTAATATTAAGATTGTAGGACTTAATTAAATTAAGTAATGTATTCCATATTGACCAATAGGGTATGTTTAAAAAGTTTGGAAGTGGTATAGTATTAATTAAGCTTTGAAATTTACTGTATAGATTTGAATAGTGCAGTTTCTAGGAGCTGTGCTTATTGCAGCTAAAATTGCAAGTAGATCTGTTTTAAAAGAGCATAGCCAAAATTTGGTTTGTGCTTAAAAGAAATATATAATATTCTGCTTAGCTATTTGTATCTAACCAATTCCCATAGAGCATTGGGGATTGCCTAGATTAATAACAGACACATCTGTATAAAAGATGAGTTCTGAAAAACTATTATTGTAATGTGTAAATGACTAAAGAGTATCATAAGCTTGACTTGGCTCAAATATATGAAGAAATTGTGTAGTAGAAATATTAAGAATTGGTGGTGGTGGGATATGAATTGGATTTCTAAGTGCAATTGAATATATGAGATCTAAAAAATTAGCATTTAAGTTAATTGTTTTGTCAGAATTCAGTTTGCCAAAAAATTTTGTAGCATGACTAGTAGGTATTAGGATGGTACATTTGTTTTGGATTATTTTGGTATTAAGAGAACAATTACTGTATGGTGATATAGTAATTGGTGGAGTGGGATATAAGTTTGTGAATTGTGTTTGAATAGAGCATTGCCAGTGAGTTATTAATGTAAAGTCTGATGCAGTTGGTTGGCGGCGGGCTTTGCCTATAATAATTTGATCATTTAATAATGCAATAAGCCAAGGCTTGGCATGTTTTGAAAAATGACCAGTAGTATAGCTATAATAGTTTGTAGGAGGTAAATTTATGTGTGGATAAATAGTACGTTCATAGGAGTGGCTAGTAACTTTATCTTCTAAGAGGGTAAACTATTGGGGAGTTCTACTTTTAGGGATTTTGTGTAGTCTGGGTAAAATATGTTTCCAATCTAGTAAACATGAATTGTCATATGTTGTGAGTTGATCAAGAAAAAGTATATGGTAATGTCGAATTTGTTTTTTAAAAGTTGTATATTTAGGATGTGTAGCAAGAATAGATTCTAAAGAAATTGAACCTTTTTTGATTGTAAAAGGAATGTTAGAGTGAGTATTAGGGCTAATAGACCAGTTAAGATGTTTGAAGAGCTGAATAATTTTAAAGGTTGTAGTTAATTTATTAGGGCCATCAATTGTAGGATTAGGGTGTAAGAAGATACTGATGGGTGACCAGAGGTTATTTTGAAGTTGTTGGAGTAGTAGTGCTTAATAGACTATTGTTGTTTAATCTTTTAATAAAGTTGGATAGGTGGTGTTGAAGTTGTATATCCCAGATATTTTTAATATTGTAAATTTGAGGATGAAGTAAAGTACTAGTAGGGATTGTACAGTTAAGTTTGGCTTTATGCTTGATTAATCCTATATGCTGTGTTAAGATCTTGTTACATGTTGACTGGCTCAATACTATATTTTGTATCCGGTATTCTATTGTAGTAATAATAATGATATTGATAATATAGCATGCTTGAGTATCTTTAATTTGTTTTGTATGTGCTATTTGTATAAGCTGGCTTGATTCAGCAATAATAAGTTTGGTCTGTTAAAATTGTTTGTTGTCTAAAGTGAACCAGCACCCAAGAAACTTAAAAGGCTGATTTGGTTGTTGAAGAGGAAGAGGATGGTTGTTGTATATAATTGGAATGTAGTTTTGTTGTTTAATATTGGTTGAAAGTATTGATTTAGTTGGGTTAACTTGAATGTTTGTCATAGAATAAAAGGATTCTGCAATAGTAAGAATCTTGGAGAGCTCAGTTTGGGATGATGCTATCCATAAAGTATCATCCATATATGCTAGAACTGAACATTTGGTTTGTAAATTGTCAGTTATAAGGTTTTTGAGGTTAGTAAGCCAGGAAGTTTCAATTGTATAGCCAGGTGAATTTGGGTATATGTATGAAATAAGAGGATCATAGTAAATCCGCCAAAGAAGAGGTGTTATTGTTTTTCCTTGATTGATACCATTTTGGACTTGATAGGATTGTGTAAGTCCCAAGTTAGTAATAACTTTGTTTTGTCGATCGGGTAAAATATTTAAAAAGATATTAACAATATTAGTAGGCAAAAGTAAACGTGTAAGAGCATGTTCTAGAAGAGTAGGGTTGACAGAGTCATAAGCTTGGCTCATATCTTGTGATAGAAGCCATATTTCTTTGTGATTGCAGTTGGCATCTTCTATAAGGTTATTAAGGATATGAATAGGAATAGAAGTACTATTCCCAGGAAGAGCAACATAGTTATATAGTGAAAGGATAGGATATTGTGAAAAAACTTGATTTAGTCTGTTGGTAATAATTTTGGTATAGATTTTTCTGGTGTGTTCAATAAGGCTTATTGGGCGTGTAAGATTAAGATTACTATCAAACTTATTGTTTTTTGGAATAGGAAAGATTCTTTCCTTTTTCCATTGTTTGGGAATTGAGTTTTGTGTGAGGCACCGGTTAAAAAGTGATGTAAGGATAGTAATACCAGTCGAGTTAAAATGTTTGATCATTTCATAGCTAATACCTGTAGGACCACAGGCTTTACCATTAGGGAGTTGAGAAATTGTTTGGGTGACTTCTTCTTCTGTTATAGGAAGAGCTAGCGATATATACCATTCAGACTTAATATGTGAAGGTGGACGATATTGTTAATTCCAAAAGTTATCAAATAAATTTTGATTAATAGGTCTGTATACAGTCCAATTATTAAAATGTGATTGGATATGTTGTTTAATTAGGGTAGGATCGGTAATAAGTTGATTTTGGAGTTTAATATTTGTAAAATGAACAGGAGGTTGATAGCGATCAAGTATACTGTTTATAGCTTGTGTAGGTTTAGTAACAAGAGATTCGCATCTTTTTTCAGAGGCTTGATTAATTTGTTGACGAAGAAGAAGAGAGTATTCCAAGTGGTATGCATGGTATATTTGTTTCCAAATACTTTGTGCTTGTACTAGCCATGTTTAAATTTGATTAGGGTCAAGAGATATAAGAGGATTAAGATTGCACTTTGCTTTTGAGTTTATAAATAAGATATGTGAATTGATGCGAGGTAGGTAAAAAGTAGAGTTGCTTTTTAGAAGTTTTATCAGGTGTCCTAGCTTTTTAAGACAATATGAAGTGCAGTACAGTGTGGTGTATATTTATGATTGTAGCTTCGTTTACGAGTTATTTTATTAGGTATCTTTTGAATTGCAGCTTGTATGGTGCATTGTTGTATTTTGTGCCAGGTTGTATCAATGCTTTCCTGTGTATTGGTTGAAAGTGGAACACGATTTTTGATAAATAGTTGGGACAATAGATCGCAATATTCTGTCCATTGATCTGAGTTCATTATTTTGTAATTAAAAATTCTGCGACTAATACCAGTATGAAGGCGTGGAGGTTTGCTATAGGCTTTAGGGAATGTCCAGGTTGTAAAAAGAATAAGATGGTCCTAAGTGTACTAGTTTGGCTGTCATTAATATTATAACTATGATTAATTTTGTTTGACCAGGTATAGTGTGTATTGTTGTAATGAGCTCCAATATCAAACATATTTGAGCGATGTAGGAAATTAATAAGCTTATATTTTGATGCTGAGCTGGTTGTATTATCATGCGTGTTAAAATCTCCCAAGATTATAGGGTGTAAATTAGATTGTTGAGCCTGTAGGATCCAGTTAATAACCTGGTTTTGAGTTTGATTTTTTTTGTATAGATCAGTAGATGAAAGGTAAACTGATATAGTACGGAGCTTTATATCACCTTTGAAAAACAAGTCCAAAGCAATAGCTCCCCCTGGATGTGTATGAATACTGTGAACATGAGGTTTAAGATTATTGCGAATTATAATTGCAGCACCTTCTACTGAGCTATCAGAGTTTGCCCAGTAGTAAGTAAATAAGTTATTGTTGCAAAAAGAAAGTTTTGTTTTTGATGAATTTTAGTTTCAGTAATGCATGCAATTGAAATGTTATAATTCATACAGTAATCTTGCCAGATTTGCCTTTTGGAAGGAATATTAAAACCCCTAACATTGTGTGTAACAATAGTTAGATGTAGATCTTGCAGAATGTCTTGGGTATTAGAACCAGAGCCTGTGGTTGGCATTAATAAAGTGCTATTTGATTCAGTAGATAATGAGGATGATTTAATTAGTGACTAATAGTGTTTAGGATATTGGTTAGGAGTGATTATAGTGTGGTTTGGAAGAGTTTTATCTTGGGTATTGAGATATACATGTGTTTTGAGAGTTATAGTATTAATAGAGATTTTGAATGGTAATAAAAATGAGTTTCTAAATAAGTGCTTAATAAAGGATTTAAGTGTTTGTAAAGGTGGCAATAATGGGAGATTATATTTTTTAAGGAATTTGTTATAGTAGAGTTCCTCAGAAGAATAGGATAAATTGGAATTTGAGGAGTTATTGGGTGATTTAAGTTCAACATCAGAGTAGTGTAATAAATCTTCAAAAGGTGGAAATATAATGTGATCTGGTATAAAGTTTTCATATGGAAGGTATATGTGTGCTTCTGTGAAAATATGGTCAAATCTGGAATGTGGTTTGATAGAAATTTTTATATATTGGTTTGAATAAAACATAGGATAATATTCTTGTATATAATGCAAGAAAGATCCTACAGTTTGTGGAGAAGGAAGTGTTTGTAGTCTATGGTAGTAAAGAAATTTGTTATAGCATGCTTTTGGATTGTATATTTCAGGAGGGTAAGAATAGGGATTGATGAAGAAGTTTCTTTCACTTATAGAGTTTGTAGGTAGTTTAATTTCTTCATCACTGAAGTCTTTTTCAAGTAAGGATTCATCATAAATTTCTGATATTGGGTAGTTGTTAGAACTAGAGGTAGTTAGTAATAGAGAAGTATTGGAGGAGAGTTGTACTTCAGAGGGAGATGAAGATATGGTATCTGAAGTACTGTAATTGTCTTCTGTAGAAGCGCTCGCCGTATACTCGGTTCTCACAGTTGTACAAGAGACTAAAGTCTGCTCTGTGCATTGAGTCTGGCCATCATTAATTAGTTCTTCCACGTAAATAGGCTTTTCTACCTGCCTACTTACATCATTCTCCTCTATAAATGGCCTACTTAATGTAGAGTACATTGTTGTTATAGAGGCGGTAGCTGCATCTATGTTTTCTACAGAAGAGGTTATTGAAAAGGAAAATTGGTTTGGTTGTCAGAAGTATTATTGTTTATAGTATTAGAAGTGAAAAAAGTGTATCATCATTTGCAGTAGGAGTTGTAATTTTGAAATGATTGATAATGAATTTCTCTGCCTGAGAAAAGTATTTTTCATTGTATTTTTCTTGAATTTGTTTAATAAAAAATTTGGGTTGAAGTCTAATATCATAGAAAGTAATTACTCTAGCAAGTATATGTGGATTGATATTAGGAGTTATAAGAAATTCTAATGCCTGTTTTAGATCCATATCTTGAATTTTGTCGTTTGTTGCAGCAGTATAAAGATAATTTTTAAGATAACAGTAGAAGTAGTAAGTATATCATTCAATAGTTTCTGATACATCATTTTCTTTTGCAAATTTTTTTGCTGTTTTTGTAGCAAGTTCTTTGAATTTAGTAATAGGTGTGGGTTTGGTAAAGGTTGCATCATCTGGCTGGTTTTGAGAAAAGATTTCAAGTTCAAGCTCTGGAAGAATCCAAATTTTTTCAGTTGGATTTTCTTGTGCTGGATATGTATTAAAAGATTCTTTGAAGTAATGTGATGAGAGAGATTTAATATTATGATCTTCTTTAGTTGTAATTATGGTGCATTTGTCTTGGTTACAGGTATGTAAGTGAAAGAGTGCAAGTTTGCGTGATTTTTTAGAACGTTGTTTAAGTGAGTTAATAGATAAAGGATTATATGAGGTAGGTAGTAACTTTTTGCATTCTTCAAGTAATTTAAGGTATATTTGATATTTTGAGTTTTTTGTTTGTCTATATTATTAAATTGTAGTTTATATCTCTCAAAAAATGGTTCAAACCATTTGTTGAATATTCTGGTAAAGGGTATAAGAGAGGGAATTTCAAAAGTAGTTTGAAAGTCAGTAGTTGGTATATTTAAAGTAGTATGAATATTAAATCTACTATTATTTTGTATATCAAAGAGAGGTGTATTTGGTTTATTATATGTAATTGTATAATTAAAGGATGCCATAATAGGTTTTAAATCAAGATCTTCAATAAATTTAGAATAGTCAATTGTTTGGTATTTGTTATGTAGATAGAGATGTAAGCGTGCAAGATTAATTGCAACTTTGTTTCTATTAAAAGTTGAATAAGGTGGAATGGAGTAATGTGAGCGAAAGATCTTAGCATAATTTAGTTTTGTAAAAAGAGTAGTAGTAAAGTTTTTAAGTAGATTTTTAAGTGTATTATAGTATACTTGAAAGGGATAAGATATGGTTTGGTCTAGAGAAAGATTATGACTATCAATAAATTCAACAAGAAATTTTGGTTTGTCATTAGCTATTTTGTTAAGTAAGTAATTAAATGAGTATTTTCGTGGTTCTTTGTTGGGATTGTGTTTAGTTTGGCCTTGTGGTTCATTTGATTTAATAGGTTGACCTGGTGTAAAATCTTTAAGATAAGGCTTAATGAAAAAGAAAAGTTGTTGAGCAAGTTTGGTAGAAAGTTTATCATATTGTTCCATTTCAGGAGTAATTGGGAAGTTAGTAGACCAATCAAATAAATTTGAAGGACTTTTGTGGGTATTGGGTTTGGATTTCGAACTTTTTGGTTGTTGTTTTTTAAGGTGCTGTTGTTGTTTTGGCTGTTGCTGTTGCTGTTGTTGTTGTTTTTTAACTTTAATTTGTTTGCTTCTTTGTACAAGTTTTTCAAGAAAATTGAGCTTTTGTTTTTTTGTAAGCATAAAACAATAATAAAAATGGCAAAAGGAAAGTTGTTCTGAGTTTAGTTTTTTTTGAATAGGAGCTAATTTAAAATCTTGAGTAAGTTTAGCACATTCACGATGTAATAAACATCCTTTGAAGATACAACATTTGGTGTAGTCTGGTGCATGTTGTTCATTTGAAGAAATTTTAACACAAGGAATATCCTTAGCATTGCATAAAAAACAAGTGTGAAAATGTTGGGAGTGGGGAGTAATGGCTGTAGGAGTTGGATCTTTATGATAGGCTGGAAATAGTATTCTAGGCTGTGCATCTCTAAGATCAAGATTTTGAGTTGTTAGTTGTTTTATAGGTGATTTGGGAACAGTATTTTTAATTTTAGAAAGTTTTTTTTTCAATATTAATAGTTGGAGAAGTATCCATAGGAATAGGTCCTTGAGAAAGTGTTTTGGTAGTAAGTTCAGTAGGATATGGTAATATTGGGAAGTAAAACTAACATTGTATTTTTTACAAATACAGGTGCTAATTGTTGGTTGGGCTGGTACTGAAAAGTAATGATAGGTATTTTTAATTTTGGCTTCACAATTAGGAGGACTAAAGGCTGATGGTATTACTTTAAGTATTGCAGCATCTGCTTCTTTAATAAATACTCCAAATCGATCTCTGTATTTAGGATAAAAGTAGTCAATATCATAGGAATCAGGCTCTTCACTAGTAAGTGTAGGCATGTTGAAAGTATCAAATTGTATAGTAAACTTTGTAAATGTAGAACCAAGTAGTATATATGTAGAATTAAAGAAGGGGTTCTAGTTTAATAAATATAATGATATAATAGAAATCAAAGAGGGCTTCACAATGAGGTATAATTTGTTTTGTGTAACGTAGCACCAACAAGGCAGTTTAGGTTACACAGGTAACGTGATATAGGTCACGTGTTACACAGGTCACGTGTTATACAGATCACGTGTTACACGAATTAGGCTAAATTATAAAGTTAGGTAACTTTAACAAAAAAGGCAAATATTTGTTTTGTGTATAATTAATTAATAATTTGTGCAATTAATGAGAAACCAATAATTCTGGGTTATAGTCCTGCGGGCCGATAGCGTAGCGGTTACGCTCCCAGGATGCAAATCGAAGGTTGCCGTTTCAAGTTCCCCCAGAGGCAATAAAGGAAAATACCAGCCGGTTAAGAAAAACTTGTAGATCCGCGTTATGTCAGCTGGCCAGAAAATCAGAGGGCTTAATTAGGCACTTCCGTAGTTGGAGTGCAGGTATGGCAGCTAGTGTAGAACCTGCGGGCGGACTACTTAAATTAGGCACCAAAAGTGCACGTGTGGCTAGATGCGTCCTCGTCTATGGTCTGGGTCTTCCGTCGGCGTTTACAGGTTTACCTAAATTGGGCAGTTGCCTTTGTTAAATCTGTGGCGGTGAAGTGAAAGGAGTTAGAACCTGATTTGGATTAACCGAAGTCACAAGACGTAATGTGAGGCCGAAGTCTGAGAAGATACTACATGAACTCGTGGCGCAATCATTCCGAGGTGGTGTCCGTTTGTACCAACATCGTTCTGGTGGCGATTGTCCGAAGGCGGTGATTGGGAGGGTAAAAGCTCGGTGCCCACCAGGCATTTGGGCGGTCTGAAATAGGGCTAGCCGGATGTATGCTAACTAAAATAGTTTAATATGTAATTTGCCAATTGATAAATTAATAAAAATATTAACACACTCGTTTAGCAACCGGTGTAAGTTTAAAAAAAAAAAAAATAATTCTGGGTTATTGAAAAATGTGGGTAACTCAGGTTTATGTTACACAAAAAACGCCCATAGAGTTTTTTGTAGTAGAAAAAAGGGGGAAAATAAAAGGTAAAAAATTAAAGAAAAATTAAAGATATTTTAAATATATTTCGGTTAGTTTTAGGCCTACAAGCATAAAATACAGCTTGTTATAATAAGAAAGATGAGCTCTTTAACTTTTCTTTAGTTTGTAAAATAGATTTAGAATACTGTTTTTAGTGTATTTTGTAAAAAATACAAATTTAGGCCAGAGGGCCTTTGGTTGTGAGTTTAAAAGTTTTTATAGTAATAATTTGATATTATACGTATTTTTAAAAGAAGAGCAAGTTTATTTAGATGTAAAGATCAAGTTAACTTAGTAATATTTTAAGTTATAGCAGTTTTTTTAAAAAAAATTAGTTAGAATAAATTGTGTACAATTGATAGACGGAAAGAGTTTTTACTCCTTAAGAAAACTTTTTTGAGAACTCACTACACATATTCTAAAAGTTTCATCAAAATAGGGGCTCCTTTTATTAATTGATTTTAATTTTTATATTCAATAAATATATTTTGTTAATAAAATTTTAATTTTTCATTCAATGAATATATTTTGTTAATAAATTTTAATTAAAAGTTAATTAATAAAAAGTTATCAAATTTTTTAAAATTTCCGGATATATGTATTTTAATCTCCTGAATAAGTTTACTTAAGTGGCTTTAATCGATTTGCTTAGTAAAGTTTGGACTTTACTCTGTAGTAACTTTTATCAATCATGAAGTTGCTTATTTTTGAGTTAAAGATGCTTTTGAGTTTATTGACCAAAAGAGGGTAGCTTATTTTTGGAAGTGGCTTACTTTGGCAATATACAATATAAAAAACTACTAATTTCTGTAATTTTAATAGAATCAGCTTAATTAATACAGTAGCAATATTAATTATTATAAAATTACTATATATATTTATAATAGAACACAATCTAAGTTTGATAATTTGGATTGATCCTTTAATCTAAATAAATTTAGATATCCTGATTAGAGATTTTTAATCAGATTGGTCAAAAAACTTGAATAAAAAAATCTAAGAATATGCTTAAATGCTAATATTAAATATATATAATCTAATGCAACTTAATCTGGCTTTGATAGAATCCAAATAATCTACCAAAAATAGAATTAAAGCAGTATTAAAGCATTATATTATAATTTTGGTATAACTTATGATAATTGTTAATTCTAAAGTAATATATTAAGAATTTTGATAAATTTAGCAGGTTGCAATATCGCAGTTTAATATTTAAAAAAAATTATAATGATTATTAGTTAGGGTTAGAGTCTGAACTAGTATTAATATTAGGTTAGAGGGTGCATATATATATATACAAAATTAAGCGCTAAAAACTTTTAATTAGAAGCCCAAGACTAGTTTACTTAATGAAATTTCAAGTTATTTAAAATTTTGTTTTTTTTTTGTAATTTTTCCTAATTTTTCGTTCGTTTTGTTATACAAGATCCTGTGATCTAATTGGCCAATCATATTAACCTGCGATATAGCAACCTGCGATATTTATCAACCTCATATATTAAATATAATTCTTTTATTGCTCAAGTTTATATAGAATTCTATTGCAACTTATACTAATTTAAAATTAATTTAATTCTTTTATTATATATATTTAAATAGAATTTTTGTTGTAGCTTATATAATAAATAATTTTAAAAATTTTAGTAAATAGTTGGACATATTGGACCTGGACTATGTCCAAGCATATGTCCAATATCCAATCCAGTCCAATCTTGTTAAAATTAGATAGACATATGTCCAATGCCAACACTGAATATATACTATACTGAATAAAGAGTATATAGAGATTGTACATATAGTACATATCAGATATTTAACTAATTGATTAGTTGATTAATCAACTAATCGACCAATCAATTAACAGATTAATTGATTAATTGATTAACTGATTAATCGATTAATCAATTAGTTGATTAGTTAAATATAATCAACTATTAATTGATTTTTTAAAAATTAACTAACTAATCGATTATGATTTTTTGTCTGATTCGTAACACTAGCCTCAACCTTGCCTCAACATTTTTTTCCTCTGCTTTGTGCTCTGATTTAGCTTCTCTTAAGGGTTTTCTATGTGAACGTTTCTTGTACGATCTACTCCTTACTGTTTTTTCCTTTTATCTTTGTTCGAATATCCTGATTTTTTCTCATTCATTAACTGCCTCATATCTACAAACCCAAATGATTCTTTTAAACTCTCTTCTGAGCTCATGTATATATATCTTTTTCAGGTATTCGCCATTCCACACTTTCGCTACTATTACTTAAAAGGACGCCTCTTATACAGTTTATGTAGTTTTCTAATCTGTTCATTCTTGAAAATCCAATTAGATTCGCTTCTGTACTTGCATTTCCTACTATGAGTGCATCTTTGTTTTGCTTTCTTTTTCTTCCTCTGGTGAGGGTTTGTTCATCTAAGGCAAGATTTGCAGCTTTGAGTTCAATTTTCTTCCAGAAAATTTCATATAACTCACATTTTGCTAGATGCTCCAAATCTTCTTTTTCACAAAAACATGTTATGCAGGTATCTATTGGATATATTGACGGATTCCTTTTGTGTGAATATACTCAGAGTTGGCAGTAAGTAATTAAGATACTTTGTTTCAAACACTTATTCTCTACTACTTTTCAAACTTCTATATCTTGATCCTGCATTTTTTTTAAAAATTCTGCCAGATTTCCTTTTAATCAATTTCTATCTTTATATTATTCCTGCTTTCTAAATATCTTATACTACTTGTATATAACCAATCTATGCTATAATACAAATTTGTAATACTATCTATTAAACTTCTAACAGAAGTATTTATTATGTAATTATTCCATCTAGGTACAACCTTTACCAATTTCGACCACTCGATATTCCAACTAATAACTTTTCCATTTTTGCAACCTTTTTTTGCTAACTTATCCACTTGCTCATTATAGTAAATGCCACTATGCCCTTTCACTTTAACAAAATTAATATCTAGCTTCTTAAGCTTAATTAAGCTTTTGATTATAGCAAGAATACTTCTATTCTTCAACTTCGAAATTTTGGTTTTTTTCAAATTAAAAAGCACATTTTTGATCATACAAATCGCATTTGTACTGTTGGTATATATGGAAGACATCAATAGAAACCAGGCAAATCATTTTTAGAATTTTTTTTTAAACTTTAAATTAAAATATCTTAACAACTATTAAACCAATTTTGATAAAATTTTTTTATTTTAATTCTGTAACTAAATAGAATTAAAATAAAAATTTTTTTATCAAAATTGGTTTAATAGCTGCTAAGATAATTTATTCTAAAGTTTGAAAAAAATTTACTTAGAAACAATTTGCCTGGATTTTATTGACGCCACCCTATATATTGACTTTATGATTTTGTAAGATTACAAGCAGTGCAATACTAATTACCCTAATTTTGTCCTAGTTGATGATGGTCAGTCTTGTATTGCACCTGCAAACTGCGTTAAACAAACTGGATTAGCCTAATCCTGCTCATTAAAGATAATCTATTCTATATCCATTCTTTATGGCTAAGCAATATTTTCTAATTCTTCTTGTAAACCATCTGTGTATACACCTAAATTCTGAATTATTTCTAGTTTTTGTTCTGTTTCCTTGAGCCTGATTCTGAATTCTTGCTTTATTATATACTTGTCAATTAATGAATTTACTACTGTTTCAATAAAAACTCCTATATTCGTGCTTGCTATATCTGAGCTATAATTCTTTAATCTAGTACAAGTAATTAGAGCACTAACTGGAATTTCACAGAGTGTACTATTCTCCCCATTTTTTTTGACAACACCTTTTTGAAAGCTCTTTTACTTTCACGAAACCTTTTTTTGATTAGGCACGTTTTATTGTCATTCTTTTTTGCTATTTGGCACCCTATATACTTAATTAAAGACTCGTCGTTTTCTTTTTTGTATGTTCAGTACTCAATTTTCAATACTTCTCCTTTCTTCCTTTTGATTCTCCTATGTTTGTCTTTTCTCTATCTGTTCCAAAGAGATCCCATTCTTGTTTTCTTGTGTCTCCAGTGATCTGTACTAAAGTAGGTTAGATTACCAAACTATTTCTGCACTCTAGCTTAAATTGGGGCTTTACTTTTCTTGATTTAATATTATGTATTAATAGCTCTTCTATCTTTTGAAACCATAATAGTTTTTTTTCACAACTACTAAGGCCTCTGAGTTTTTGTAATTGTGACCTAAAAATTTAAATTAATATATGTATTATATATTTTTTTTTGTATAGAATGCTTTGCTCTTGCTACTATACCTTTGACACAACTAGTATCTAGTATAGGAAACTTCTGAAATATCATGTATTTTCTTTAAATGAAAGGTTTTTCTATCTTTTAAAAAACCTTTGAAATAAAATAAATAAAATAATATAGTATTTAGTATATTAAAAATAAAATAAATTTTAATAAATTTATTTGAATTAGAAAATTACTAATTTACTACAGGTGATTATCACCTGTAGTCAATTTACCAATTAAAATTCAGGATTTGATGTAATATATAGATTAATTTTTGTATAACAAAAACAAAAAATTTTTTAAAAAATTGCTAAAATTGCTTCTAATCTAAAACTATGTCTATAAAACTATTTTTTTTATACGATACAAAAAAAAAATTTCTTACTAAATTTTAATATATAAAGCCCTATCCTAATCCCTAATCTTTACTCTTATTCTAATATTAAAAAGATTTAATTTTTATTTAATAAAATTATTTGTTTTGTTTATTTTTTATACATTGTAGATCACAGATGATAATTATCTATGATTATTATTAGTTATTTTCTTTGAATTAATATAAATATATTATTATATATATATATATATATTATTTGACCAATTTGATCAGAATTAAACTCTTGAACCAGACTAGTCAAATTAATCAAATTGGTCTAATCAAACTTAACCATTGACTAGTCCCCAACCCAATACTGACATTTGCAAATTTTATATATAGATATTAATTAATTCGTAATCTGTATAACAATTAGAGACCATATATAGTAAAAATCTAGAATAAGATCATTTAATGTTTTACCAATCTCAGGAATCTGGTATTTCCACTGCGATAATGAATTTTTTTATTATGCTAACCATAATTTTCTACTTCTAACAAAAGTTGTAGAGACAGTTGTTGTAATTATAACGGTGGGAGATCACTAAAATTTATTTGGTAGGTCCTGAGATATTATCAAAAAATGTTTCCTGACTATATAAAATTTCTATGCATTATTTATATAGAAATTTTATAAGGTCGTGAAACATTTTTTGACAATATCTTGGGACCTACCAAATAAATTTTGGCGATCCTTCACCATTATGATCACAACAACTGTCTTTACAACTTTTGTTAGAAGTAGAACAGTGGTTAGCATAATAAAAAAATTCATTATCGCAGTGGGAATACCAGATTTCTGAGACTTGTAAAAACAATAGTAATTTCTCCTGATTTTTACTATATATAGTCTCTAATTGTTACACAAATTACAAATTAATATAAAACTCTTAATCATTTTATATCGATTATAAAATATCGTTATATATCAATTAATTGGATAAAAATCGATATATATCTATAATCGATATATCATTTTTTATATTAAATTGATATATTTATAAATCAATTATAATTATAATTATTTGAAACAATATATAACAATTAACAGATTTTTAATGATTACATAGTATTTTGACTGTATCACAAAAATTTCAACCTGGTTACCAGGTAAAAAAAAACAAAGTTCAAAATTTCTTAAGCCCTTTAATCTGCAAGCTATTATAGATCATAAATATATATCCCATAAAATATATAAAAAACTTAAAGGCCATTTTGCACAATTTTTACACCTTTTTTCCTTTTACCCCTCTTCTTTTCTTTCTCTTTTTTTTTTCTTTTTTCTCTCTCTTTTTTTCTTTTTCTTTTTTCAATATTTCGAATACTTTTGAAATATTTTTGGACTAAGAAATCAAGCCATATCAGTATATTTGTAACCTGGATCATATTAAGGACACATTTGACTAATATTTTTAAAATGTTTTGATGATTTTTGATAATTGTACTACAAGATCAGATTAGATCTTTGTTTGTTTTTTTTTTGTTTATAATTTAGATCTTTTATTAATTTTATATTGTTTTTTCATTTTTCATTTGTTTTTTTTTGGTTCGGTTCATTTTTTTTTAGTTTCGGTTTGTTTTTTTTTATTTTTTATTTTTTTTATTTTTTAATTTTTTTTATTTTATTTCTACACTTTACCACTAGAACTTTGCAAAAAATCCAATGACTTTTTAGCACTTTGCGCAAGCCAACTCAGCTTTTCGACACTTCGCAAGAACACACAACTAATTTTTCTAGCAATTTCTAAATTTCAAGAATGCAAGTTTTTGCAAGGTTTTGTTTTATTTATTTTTTCGTTTCATATTTTTTGTTTTTGTTTTTTTGTTTTATTTTTATTAATTTATTTTATTTTGGCACTTTGCGAAAACCTTCTACAATTCTGAATTGCAAAATTACGAATTCTTACTTCAGAGAAATAGAGATTTGGGGCTTTATTTATTTATTTATTTAGTTTGCTTACATTTTTGTTTTTTGTTTGTTTTCTTTTTTTTACTTATTTTTTTAATTTTATTTTATTTTATTTATCCCTTACTTCTTTTGGAACTTTGCAAGAAAACGACTTGACTTTTCCAGTACTTTTCAAGAACACCAATTCTAACGTCTCTAGCACTTTGCAAGAAGTTGCGAAAATGAGCAAATATAATTGAATATAAGCAAATATGAATGAATATAAGCAAATATAATAGTTTATTTTTCTGTTATTTTTTTCAGTGTTGTTTTTTGTTTTTTGTTTGTTTTTTTTTACTTATTTTTTTAATTTTATTTTATTTTATTTATTCTTTACTTCTTTTGGAATTTTGCAAGAAAACAACCTAACTTTTCTAGCACTTTACAAGAACACCAACTCTAACTTCTCTACCACTTTGCAAGAACATACTAAATTTTCTGACAATTTGCAAAAACACTAGCACTTTTTAGAAAGTTGCGAATATGAGCAAATATTAGTGAATATAAGCAAATATAATAGTTAAACAAAGAAGAAGAGAAATAATAGCTAACTACAGAATAAGAAAAATAAGTGTAAAGAGCTAGTATTATATGACGAAGTATGAAAATAGTTTAAAATATTACTATTTTTTTATTTCATTTTTTTGGTTCTATTTTTTTTTTGTCATTTTTTTTATTTTAGAAAATAGTGAATATGAGCGAATATTAGCAAATATAAGTGAATATTATAGTTAAAACAAAGAAGAAAAGAAATAATAGCTAACTGCATGATGAGAAAAATAAGTGTATAGAGCTAGTATTATGTGATGAAGTGCAAAAGAATTCAAAATATTAATTTTTTTAGTTTTGTTTTTTTTATATTTTTCGGGTTTAGTTTTTTTTTGTTTTTATTTGTTGTCATTTTTTTCATTTTTTTTGTAAAAAATATATAATAACCGATTATTACTGATTACTATCTTAATTAATAGTTCTCGTCAGAAGGGATTTAAATCGATTACTATCCAATAACAGATAAAAATCGATAGTAACCCCCATGCAAATTTTGGTGATAGATCATACTATAATAATGAAGTATCTATTATCATATAGCTTGAATCTTTGGGTTCATTATAGCTAATTATAGTAAAGATTTTTATAAAATATTTTTCTAATACTGAATTTTTTCAAAATTATTTTAGATACAAATTTGTATGCTAAAATTTATAGTTTAAGGGATAAACTATAAAACAATAAAACTATAAAACTAATAAAACTATAAAACTATAAAACTATAAAACTAATAAAACAATAAAACAATAAAACTATAAAACAATAAAACTATAAAATATTTGTTATACAAATATTTATTATTCTGTACCTCTTTTGTAGTATTAAAAAAATACTTTGAATTTTCTAGTAATTGGAAATTAAAAATCTGTTCTATAATATTTTTTCCTCTCAGAGGACAAAAATATTATATAAAATCTCAATATAAACTTATATTGTTTTACATAGAAATTTTATATAGTCAGCCAATCGTTTTTCGACAATATCTCACCATCCACTAGGCCGATTTGGATGATCTAACTACCATTAGATGCGTCATGACGAGCTCTACAACTTTCAATTAATCGACATGTTTCATTAGCATAGTAAGAAAAAAAGTTTTAGATGGGCGCACGCCGCATTTCGGATCATGTGATTTTCATATGTAATTTCCGTCACGGATTTTATATAGTCGGCCCAATCGTTTTTTGATGATATTTCGCCATCCACTGGGCCGATTTGGATGATCTAACCACCATTAGATGCACCTCGACGAGCTCTACAACTTTCAATTAGTGGACATGTATCATTAACTTAGTATGAAAAAAAAATTT
>QKWP01000500.1:73646-115654 GCA_003550325.1 Gigaspora rosea | reverse complement strand
TTTTTTTTTTTTTTTTTTTTTTTTTTTTTTTTTTTTAAACTTTACCGGTTTTTTTTATTTTTAATAACTTTTTCTTTTTTTGTATTTTTATTTATTTTTAGAGAATTGCTAATTTCATCAGGGGAAATCTCTGGCTACACGACCTGCATATCGGCCAATAATATTGCAAAATCGATTTTATATAACTAATGTTGATAGAGGTTGAATCATTGACCCCTTAACTAAAACCAAAGCCATAGCCACAACCGAGCATACCTTTATCACTCAATTTAAACAAAAATGCTCCTGGTGGTAATGCTTGGAATGACTTATCATTTTTTTATTATAAAATATTTATTTTATTAATTTATTGCATTTTTGAACTGTCATTCTGTATTAATTTCTATCAAATCTTTATATTTAACCATAAACTTGCTAAACCCTAACATTATCACTAATCCGACTACTCCCTAACTCTGACCCTAACCCTAATATAAACGAACTTTAAGAATTTTTGCTATGCCACTACGAATTAGATTTCAAGATCAGGCGAAACATAACATGATCAAGAAAATTCAAAACAAACGTCTGTTTTGTCAAAAGTCGCTTGCCTCTCAAAAAAATCAACATAAGAAATCAACTTTGTCAAGCAATTTTACTATATAAACTACTCCCCACTAATTCCCAACTCTGACCCTAACCCTAACATAAACGAACCTTAAAGAATTTTTGCTGTGCCACTATGAATTAGATTTCAAGATTAGGCAAAACATAACATGATCAAGAAATTTCAAACCAAACATTTGTAATCGCTTGCTTCTCAAAATTCAGCATAAGAAATCAACTTCGTCGAGCAATTTTACTATATAAACAACTCCCTATTGATTCTCAACTCTGACCCTAATCCTAACATAAACAAATTTTAAAGAATTTTGCTGTGCCACTACGAATCAGATTTCAAGATCAGGTGAAACATAACACAATCAAAAAAATTCAAAACAAACGTTCGTTTTGTCAAAAATCGCTTACCACACAAAAATTAATATAAGAAATCAATTTCATCGAGCAATTTACTATATAAGCTACTCCTCACTGACTCCCAACTCTAACCCTAACCCTAACATAAACGATCCTTAAAGAATTTTTGCTGTTCTACTACAAATTAGATTTTAAGATCAGGCAAAACATAACATGATCAAGAAAATTCAAAACAAACGTCCATTTTGTCAAAAATTGCCTACCCCTCAAAAATCAGCAAAAAAATCAGCGTCGTCGAACCTACTGATTCCCAACTCTGATCTTAACATAAATGAACTTTAAAGAATTTTTGCTGTGCCACTATGAATTGAATTTCAAGGCCAGGTAAAATGTAACACAATCAAGAAAATTCAAAACAAACGCCGTTTTGTCATAAATCGCTTACCTCAAAATCAGCATAAGAAATCACTATCGAGCAATTTTACTATATAAACTACTACATCGCTGATTCCAACTTTGACCTAACCCTAAAAAAAAAACTTCAGAATTTTTGCTGTGTCACAAATCTGGCGCACATTGAAGAATTGCTACGCCAGAGCAACAAACGAAAAAGCCAGACTCCAAAAGACGACATACCAGAACAAGAGTCAGCATTAGTACACGACGATACCAAGCGATACACTAGCAAAAAAAGCAATATATTAAAAATACCACTAATCGACAACAACCAGGGCACAAGCATACAATAACACCAAAGAGACGGCACCAGAAAATTCAGAATATCCAGGAAATGCCACTAATTGACTACACACAAAGAGATAGCGCCCTAAACGACGATACCAAAAATGATAATGCCAAAAGAACAACACCAAAAAACGACGGCACTAACAATAATACAGAACTATATAAAAGAAAAAAATTTGATTTAAGTTAGTAACTATATCAAATACAGAAATACAGAAAAAAAACAAAATAAGTATTTATATGCAAATCAGTGATCATGGTATTTATGTAGATCACTGTTCCTGTGTAACTGGAAATTTCCTCCCCGGTTAAGCATAGTTATTCTCTTTTTATTATTATGTTTTTTTTAAAAAATTTTTAATTTTTATTTTTTAATTTTTAATTTTTAATTATTTTTTACCTTTTTTATTGTTTATTTAAGTTTTTTTTATACAGTAGTACCAGTACGTATAAACTAATGTGATCAGCCAATCATTTTTCAGATTGATGATTATATTGTATAAATATATATTTTTTTTATTTTTAATTTTTTTTGTTATACAATATCATATTTAAAAGTTGTCAATGTCGTTGGAGCCCAGAGATATATTAAAAATAAGTTTTAGTTTCTGTTTTATTTGTTTATTTATTTATTTATTTATTATTCACTTTTTTCTTTTATTTTAGGCTTGTGCTTCGCTGGAGTGCTGAAATTGGCTGAGAATGTGTCGTTGGAGCTGTCGTTGGAGCCGTCGTTGGTGTTGTGTCTTGTACTGGAAAATATCGTCGTTGCCAGTTTCGTAGTCATTGTGTTATTGGAGCCTTGGTGTAAACTCATTGATTTAGGTGTTGTTGCCGTTTAGGTTATATTGTGAAGGTAGTTTTTGTCATTTGGGTAGTTCCACGTCGTTCATAGGTACATCGCTATTTGGTTCATTCGTAGGTGCTATCGTGTATTGGATATTGTTATTCTTATAGAATTAGAGTTGAAAAGATGAACATAAGGCTAGTATACGATAGTATTCTTTTTTTTTTTATTAGAGCACTAATACTTTTTTTCTTTAGAATAAAACAAACATAGTATAAAACATAGCATGATAGATAGAACGGATAAAACACAATAGATAGTATCTGGTTTACGAGTTTTCTTTATTTTATATATATATATATATATACAGTACTAATGTTTCTTTTTTTTAGAATGAACATAGTACAATTGTTATTACGAAACATAGTACAATAGTAGACATGATAGTAGAACGTACGATAGTTCGGGACGTAGCTAGTTAGTAGCACAATAGTTAGTATAGGGCGTAATATAATAGTTGTAATATAATAGTTAGTATGGGATTTTATAATATATTCTTTTAATGTATGAAAATTTAGCTAGTATATAGTTATTTATTTTTATTCGCTTTTTATTTAGTTATTTTTTTTATATGTATTATTATTATATTATATATTTGTAATAAAATATTTATAAATTACATTGTTAAAATATAGTATAAATATTTGTGTATATTCTTTTAATATATGAAAATTTAGCTAGCATTTAATATTTAGACTAGCATATAGTAATTTATTTTTGTTCACTTTTGGCTATTACACCCCTGGTCTGCGCAGATTTATGTATTTTTAAAAATCTTAGCAGAATTTATAAAAAAAATTTTGTTAAGTATAGTTGTAGGGTCACAAATCTTTACAAATTTTTAATTATTGTTTTTTTTTAGAAATCTGCACAGATCTGAACCTAAAAAATTCTCCCGATGTATAATTGCAAAATTTAATTTTAAATTAATATGTAGGTTGAAATAATCTCGATTTCAAAGTTTATAGTAATTTTATATATATTTGGGCAGCTGTCAATAGAAATCAAGCAAATCAACATTTGAAACAAAATTAATTCCTTAACTTTCATAGCTCATATTTCAATGAATTTTAAAGCTATCTTAATGATTTAATATTCAAAAGAAAGCTTAGATCATAAACTTTCTTTTGAATATTAAATCTTTAAGATAGCTTAGATCATAAGCTTTCTTTTGAATATTAAATCTTTAAGATAGCTTTAAAATTCATTGAAAAATGAGCTATGAAAGTTAAGAAATTAATTTTTTTCAAATGTTGATTTGCTTGATTTCTATTGACAGCTGCATATTTTATTAAAATTCTATATATAAAATATTTCATGCGATTTATTGTATGACTGTTATAAATTAGATCTTTTTTGTTTTTTTATTTCAATTTGTTTTTTTTTTGTTTTCGTTGCTTTATTGTTTTTTTTTTATTTTGTTTTTTTATATTTTTTTTTTAATTTTTTTTTATTTTATATGAAATTTTACAAGAACAATAGCCTTTTGCAAGTAAACAAACAACATTGGGTGCATCCATAAATAACATAATGTACCCACATAGTAGCACTTGACCCCCTCTATTATATAAAAAAATTTTTCAAAATTTGTATATTTATATGTAAAATTTTACAAAAACTTGAATATATTGTGATACAGTAATCCGATTTGGATAATTTAGGTACCATTCGATTCGTCTCAGTGAGATGACTTCAATGATACCAAAATCATTCCATTTGGATTACTGGGTCAAAAGATATTCACAAAAAACTATTGGTTATATAGTAATTTTATAAGAAAAGATATAACTAATAGTATTTGGCCAATAACTTTTGATCTGTGATCCAAATGATATGAAATTTGTACCATTCGACTTCTTTCATCGAAGTGAATCGAATGGTACCAAAATCATTAAATTTGAACTACTGGATCAGTTTTTAAACAATTTTTTTTTTAAAAAATTGCATTATATTTTTTTGACTTTCTCCTACTTAAGAAAAAAAATGTTATATTTTGTCAGACCCCTCCCCCCTCTTGTATAACATTTTTTTTGGATGCCACATTTTGGCACTTTGCAAATACACTAATTTGACTTTACAAGCCAACTCAAACTTTTGACATTTTGCAAAAACACTTCTAAATTTTCAAAAACACTTTTTTAGAAAAATGATTTAGTTTGGCACAAGGTTTTGCAAGTTTTTGCAAGTATTCACAAGTATTTGCAATTTTGGGTTTGTTTTTTGTTTTTTTTTTAATTTTTTTTTATTATTTTATTTATTCTAGTACTTTGCAAGAATATGCTTTTTTAGAGAAATAATTTAGTTAGACACAAGCTTTCGCAAGTTTTCGCAAGTTAACCCAGCCTTTTACAAAAACACAACTTGGCTTAGCAATTTCTGAATTTGCAAAAACATGAACTTTTACTTTAGAAAAATAGAGCTTTGGGGCTTCATTTATTTTTTTTTATTAAGTTTGCTTATATATTTTGTTTTTCAGTTGTTTTTTTTTTATTTATTTTTTAATTTAATTTTATTTTATTTATTCCTGACTTCCTTTGCAAGAAAACAGACTGACTTTTTTAGCACTTTACAAGAACACCAACTCTAACTTCTTTGCCACTTTGCAAGAACATACTAGATTATCTAACAATTTGCAAAAATACCAACACCTTTTAGAAAGTAGCGAATATGAGCAAATATTAGCAAATATAAGCAAATATGATAGTTAAAACAAAGAAAAAGAGAAATAATAGCTAACTGCAGGGTGAGAAAATAAGTATATAAAGCTAGTATTATACAACGAAGTGCAAAAGTAGTTTAAAATATTACTATTTTTTTATTTTCATTTTTTTCATTATGTTTTTTGATTTCAGTTTTTTTTTGGTTTATTTTTTTATCATTTTTTTATTTTAGGAAATAGCGAATATGCCTAATCAGGCTAATCAGGGAACTCTTTCTAACGATTACCTGGACCAAATTTCTAACAGAAGAAAAACAAAAAGTTTTTTGTTAGAGCGTTACCTATACTTAATGTATAGTAGGATAACACAAGAAACAGTTTTTACAAAGGTCAATTATTTCTCTAAGGACTCCTTTGTATATTCGGCATGCAAGCCAAAAGCATCGTCTTACAAGATAACTAGCAGAAGGTGGTGCCCTTGTGCGAGAAATTTTGGTAGAGATATAATCATTGTTTTCTTCGTCGACAAAGTGGTCTGTGGAAAAACAATGAGGAACAACAAAAAAATGAGGTTTATCTTAAAACTACTTTCCTTAAATTTGGTTACAAGTATCGTCTTTCTCCCTTTTGGACTATTCGAAATTTCACCAAAAAGTGGGTGATTTAGTATACCCCCTCCAAAAGATCAGCTAGGGTTCTGCAATTTGATTTGAAAATCAAATATTTGATTCAAATATTTGATCAAATTCAAATTCAAATCACTATTAATTTGATTTGATCAAATTCAAATAATATATTATTTGATTTGAATTTGATTATCAAATATTTGATTTGATTTGATTATTTGATTATGTGCTGGGAGCTTTTTAATTTTAGCGTTGATCATCAAAACAAATTTTGTATTCGGTTATAACACGGTAATTATCTTTATTGTATCATATATAATAGATTTAATCTAAGTGGAGTATTCAAGATTCAGTTTTATTATACATTTATGTAAACAGAATAAACAGAATAAAATGTAAAAAAATAGAAAATTTTCCTGTATTTTTGGGCTAATAAATTTTAATTCCTTTGTCTTATTTGGCCCATTTTGTATCAAATTTTTTTTTTGTAACTATGGGATCGCGATGTTATATTGCTTTCTTTAGCTAAATAGATTTTTGTTATTAGCTAATATAATTGGCAAAAGTAAAAGCTAGTTCCCGTTTATCTGGCAGGTACTATGTAAACACTGATGGGACAAATTATATAAAAACTTTTGGCATAATATGAACAATTTTTCCGTCAGTGATATGTCATACCTGCCAGATAAACTAGTTATCCAGCGAATTATGGACTCGACAGGTTATATTCGAATAATATATAATGCGTTATTTTGAGTATATGAGCATTAATTAAAATCAAGATTGTATTTTTTATCAAATCACAACACGCATGTGCATTAAAGGTCAATTTTTCTAAATAAGGTCGGTATGTGTTATATAAATAATGCAAGAGAAAAACTGTAATTTATAGCCTTATAAATTTAGTTTTCTCTTGCCATATACAAGACACCCCAGGTGTGAATTTCAAAATCTACAATAACCAAATGCAGGGTTTTTTATATCTAGGCTGCCCACTAGAGGCTGGACTCGTCAACTCGTGACTCAAGTAATTCGAGTTTGTTACAATTCGAATTATGAAAATTTAACTCATGAGTTATTTGAGAGTTAATTACAGTGTAATCGCATTCATATGAAATTTAAATTGATTAATAATAGTTACGTAATTTATGTAATTTTATAAAGTTTAAATTTCGTAATTATATTAAATACTTTGAAATAAATTATTACAATTGCAAATTTTTAATAAATAAATCTTTAATATTTTTTTAAAAACAAATAATCGTACAAATATGGCGCAAATAAAAGTGACAGTGAACGAGAAGAATCCTATTATGAAGAAATTAGTAATGATACAGATGAGTCCAAAGGTCCATCTAAAAGCTTCATCTGGCATTATATCCAATATATTTACTTTTTATAATTTATAAATTAAAGTCTACTTTTTTTGTAACTCGCAATTTGAAATACGTATAAATTATATAGCACATTTACTCGAGTAACTTGAGTAAAACTTGAAAATTATTTGGTCATATGATTCGAATAATTTGAGTAACTCTTCTGAGTTTAATTCATGAGTTATTGTTAGTTATATTCAGGAAAAAAACAAACCTAAAGTTCCATTTCATATTTTAACAGCCAAAGGTCTAAACTTGCAAAGAAAAAATTGAAGTAATTGTTAGTTATATTCGGAGAAAAAAATAAAACCAGAATAAAAATGAAAACTGCAGCCTTTCGTTACAGTCCTCTGCCCGAATCTAAATCTTCAAGCTCATTTCGCATTCCAACAAGTCAAAGATCTAAAGACTTATAAGCAGTTAGTTCATATTTAAAAAAAAAAGAACATGAGCAAGTATAAAACCTGATACTTATCGTTGCGGCATTGCAGTCTCTCACCCGGGTCTAAATTCAAGTCCTTTTCACATTCTAACAAGTCAGATCTAAAGACCTAAAAGAGAAAAAATTACTAGTTCAGTCTCAAAACAGAAAGAAAAAAAATGAAACTAGAAAAAGTGAAAACTGATACATTATTAGTTTTTCACCCAGATCTAACCTTTGTTATATTTCGCCTAAGTTTAAATTATTAAAATTTTCCAATCGTACAATGCCAGTGTCATGCTACTCCACAGTTCCCATTCTAACAAGAATAAGGCCTAAGAGGCCTAAAAAAAATGAAGTATTGTTAGTTTCTTGAAAAAAAAGTCTCAGAATAAAAGGTAAAAACTGTTACTTATCACTTTGACCCAGTTTATTAGTTCCCACCTAAATAAAATCGTTGGGCATTAACAGTCTATTTGTCCATGTTAACCACTATGTGTAATATAAATTATGAATTATACTCGGGTCTTTTTTACAGGGGGTATTGTAATAAGTGAAATTTATATACCCGGGTATTATTCCATAATCGCAAATGCAACCCCGTGAATTGTACTTGGGTCCTTTCTATTGGGGGTATTATAGCGTGTAGTCAGTATGCATGCTCCCTTCTAATAATACAAAATGCTCTAGACCCGGGTCTAATATTAGGTTTTAATATTGGTGGGGTGTAAGAGACCCGGGTCTTTTATATGGCAGTTTACGGTAGTTTTTGTAGACGAATGTTTTGAACAGGCTAGAAGTTATATTGAGGTACGTAAGGTTGTGCTAAAATATAAAAGCAACAGCATTCCTTAAACCTTCAATTTTCACTATATTTTAGGGATAAGTACCGTTACGACTTATTTGAACGTTCGTATTATAATATTTGGTGGTTCAAACCTAACTGCAATTAAATTAGTGGCCAAACTGGAAATATTTTTAAATCCAATTGGGATCTGACTCTTAAGATATATACGAAGCTTTATAGTGCATAATAAGAAAATGTAAAGAATCACAAATATGTATTGTGGAATTGGTGTCGAAAAACGTAAGTTTATTTAAAAGAAATTTTTGTGGAATTGGATAAATTCGTCAATATGCATTTGATATTCAAATATTTGAAGTTAAGTTTTCAAATATTTGAATTAATTTTCAAATATTTGAAAATATTTGAAATTGATTTTCAAATATTTGAGAATTAGTATCAAATATTTGAAATCAATTTTCAAATATTTAAGTGTTAGCATCAAATATTTGAAATTGATTTTCAAATATTTGAATTGATTTTTCAAATATTTGAATTGATTTTCAAATATTTGAAATTGATTTTCAAATATTTGAAATTGATTTTCAAATATTTGAATTAATTTTCAAATATTTGAAATTGATTTTCAAATATTTGAATTAATTTTCAAATATTTGAAATTGATTTTCAAATATTTGAGAATTAGTATCAAATATTCGAACAACACATAATACCGGATACTGAACTTTATTAGCTTAATTTAGTGCAACATACAGCATACATCAGTGCATTTGATGTATAATTGATTTAGCTATTTGTGGTCAGCCAGTGATTTCCCACCCGCATACGCAGGCCGGCTGTCGACCAGGAATTTGCAAGCAAGCTATTGCCGCTGTTATGCTCAATTTAATTATTTTTTTAGTTAGTAATAATTTTTATTGTGTATTTCTTATTTTGGTATAGTTGTGGCATGGTTGGGTAATTAGATCTCCAAACAGGAGATCAAGTCTCCAATCGGGAGATCGAATCTCCAAACAGGAGATCGAGTCTCCAAACGACAGATTAAATCTTCCATTCGAAGGATTAAAGCCACATACGAATTCAAACATATATAAAGGTTTAGTTTCTGATTAGGAGGAGTTTCTGCTTAGAAGGAGATAGTAGATGAGGTTAACAATTGTATATAGTTTTAGGATTATATATAGTTTTATTATTATTGTAATATTCTGATGTATTGATATATTTTAATAAAGATAAACCTTATAACCCGAAACTATGTATGTTAGTTTATTGTTTTAAGCCACTTACTTTTGTTCATGATCAAACTAAACCGGCACAATTTCATCAAGCTCTCCAAACTGATCGTAACACTGCTCAAGATTGATGCTTAAGGTTTCCCACCTGCATAACGCAGGCCGGCTGCAGACATGTATGATTGCAAAATGGCAGTATTCAGTGGAACAGGAAGGGCTGGGTGCGAATTTGGTTCTTTTCCGGAGCAGCCATTGTTCACTTTAACGCCCATGCATTTTTATACCTATGAAAACCTTTGTTATGTTAGTTTCATGTGAAATGTCCCAATTAGATATTTGATTAAATCACTTATCTTCCCCTGCGGCTTCCTCAAATTGGACAGTGATTGAACCAGTTTTCCCCACTGGTACCCTGGTTTCACTGTGATTGTCGCTACGCCGTGGCCTTCCTGCTTAGCTCCCTTTGATGACTTGAATGAATATCTGATTTTATTCAAATATTTGATTTTGTTTAAACAATTTGTTTTATTTAAACAATAAAAGATTTGTTTTTTAAAATACAACCTTTTTTTTTACAAAAAAATGGTTATTAGTATGGATGATAATTTTTTTAACTATTCTTTTGATAATATAAGTAATATGAGCGAATCTTTTGATAGTATTGAGTCATTTGAAATTCCAAATATTATAAATGATTCCTTTAATACCGTAGCTAGGATTTCTGATAATTCTAATACAACATCCCAAACACCTACCTTAGATATTATAGATGAATCTTCTAATACTTCAAAATCGATTTGGGGTTATTTTAATAAAGTAAAAGAAAACAACAAAGTAATTGCAAAATGCAAGCATTGTAAAAATGCTAAGTATAGTGTTACTAATGGTGCAACTACCAATTTATAGGGACATCTTAAAAGAATGCATAATTCTCTCCTTGGTATTTCAACATCTCAATCTACATTAGATAAATTTAGTACAAAAATTATTGAAACCAAAAATATAACTAATGAAGTAAATATACTATATTTTATTTTTTGTATTTTATACTTCAAATTAATATTTTTATTTTAGTTTGAATTAAAATTGTATTTAGAATTTATTTTAGAATTAATTTATACTATATGTGTCTGAAAAAAGCTACCACCAAAAATAAGCTACCTTCTTTCTTTTAGTCAAAAACTCAAAACCATTTTTGATTTAAAAATAAACTATTGATTTTTTGGTTTTGAAATCATTCAAAAAGAGCAACTTATTTTCAGACAGATATAATAATATTAATTTGAAATATAATATATATATATTATTATATTAAATAGATAAATTAATAAATTTGATTTTATTTTTTTAATTTATAGTTTACTGAAGAAAGTTTTAGACAATGGATAGCAGAATGGATAATTTTTGAAGATCTTCCATTTACAATTATTGAAGGGCATTTTAAATCAATGATTGAAAGGGCCTTAAAAATTAAAGTTGTATCTGCAGATACAATTCAACGTGATATTTTACAAAAATATTCACAAATTTATGATAATATTCGTCAAGAACTAAAAGCTTCTAGCAAACTTGCATTTACATTAGATATTTGGACCTCTATTTCAGTTAAAGCTTATATTGGAATAACTATACATTTTATTAATAAATCATGGTCTCTTTAACAAAGAATATTAAACTTTGTTGAATTAGAAGGTGCACATTCTGGTAAAAATATAGCGAATGAATTTATAAAAATGGTTGAGTTTTAAAACATAGAAAATAAGGTTTTTCTTTTATTTTAAATTATATATAATTATATTTTAAATTATTAATTTATTAAATAAATATTTATAGATTATTGGAATTACTACAGATAATGCTTCCAATAACGATACAATGATTGATAATATTGAAATATGGGCAATAGAAAAAAATTTAAATTTTTCTGATAAAAACCATTTTCGGTGCTTTGCACATGTATTAAATCTTGCTGTTCAAGCTGGGTTAAAACATTTAAAAGAAGAAATAGAACAAATTAGAAATATTATTCTCAAGTGTCATTCTTCATCTCAAAGGCGACAAAAATTTTCTGAAATTTCAATGCTTAATAATATTAGTTTAGTCCCTATCCTTGATGTTCCAACACATTGGAACTCCACATTTCATATGATTCGACGTGCTTTGGATTTAAAAGTGGTTTGTTTATTTTATTTATTATTATTTATTATATGCAGATCAAACTTTAAAATTTAAACAGGATTTTTGTAAGACATAAATAGGGAACCGTTAAAGCAGGGTGCCATCACGTGATCCTGCGGTCGTCGGCCTGTCCATCCGGAAGTCGGAGCGATACAATAACCAATCAAATTCAAGAATTCTTTTGCCAAAATCTGGGGCAAATTTCATATATAAGGCATATCGGTGCGCGAAACTTTTCTTTTTGTACAAGAAAACAGGTACGGCGTCCTGCAATCTTTCTTTTCTTTCTTTTTTTTTTTTTTTGCTCCTGCAATCTTTCTTACAAAGAAAAAAAAAATTATAATAACGAAAAAACATTCTGCCAAAGAAATTTTTTTTAAAGGTAATGAATACTTCCGGTAAAGAAAACGAAAACATGAACTTCACACAAGACCTCTTGTAGCAAACATCTGGTTTTTCGCAACTAAGTCCTGAACCAACAGATTTCGTTGTAATAAATTCAAGTCTTACGCCTAACCAAAAACGCACTTTATTTTTTAATGTCCAACGACCGTTCGAAGTGCCGATGAACGAATTTGATGCGGAATGGTAGCCTTTAGTCACAAACGTTTGGGTAAAATTTAGTTCCAAGAACCATGTTAATGGAAATTATTGGAAAACCTATGTATGCCGCTTTAATAAACATTTGAAATCAAGCACGCGCAAAGAGGATGTTCCAAGTGAGAAACGGCGAAAAACGAAGGTTCGAGAGGCGGGTTTATGTTTCGCAAAAATAAAAGTCTCATGGTTTTTTACCACCCAGAAAGTGCTTGTTGAACGTTTTCAAAACTCCCCTGATCATGCACATGAACTAGAAGATAGTGAAAAATTAAAACGCTCCCAAGCTGTTCGGGTTTTGGTAGAAAAGGAAGCGGTTAAGAATTATCCCGCGCCCGCGATAGTTAGTGCGGTTAAAGAGTATGCAAATGAAAAGCTGGATCTCAGCATGAGCTTAAAGGAATTGAAGTGGAGGGAAGTCGCCAATATAAA
The DNA here is from genome assembly GCA_003550325.1 of Gigaspora rosea. NCBI lineage: Eukaryota > Fungi > Glomeromycota > Glomeromycetes > Diversisporales > Gigasporaceae > Gigaspora > Gigaspora rosea. The sequence goes on along the minus strand of QKWP01000500.1, from coordinate 102,780 downwards.
ATATAAGGTCTGTGGTCCTCAAAATACCTATTTAACGGGTGCTCCTAAATTAGCACAGGATATTCGGGATGCAACTTCGTTTTTAGAAAAAGAGGGCTATCGAGTCGAATTGTTTAGACTTCATCACCAATCTACCCGTGGCTTCGTTTTTGCACATCCGAAGCAACTTGAAAAGCTTCAAAGGTATGGATGGTTAACGCTAATGGACTCCACGCATAAAACGAATAAATATGACTGGCGTTTGTTTACGCTGTATATTCGGGACAGATATGGTTGTTGGAATGTCGGTGGGCATTTTTTCGTTAGTAACGAAGATAGTGACACGGTTGCAGAGGCATTGAGGATAATGCGGCGATTTTGTAGCTCTTGGAAACCTCTGTACTTTCTATTAGACCAAAGTAGTGTAGAAGCTAGAAGTATCATGGCGACTTTCCCAGGTCTTGAAAAAGGTGAACAGGAATGCGAAGTTATTTTTTGCACCGTACACGTTATGCGGACCTGGATGCATAAAATCTACGACACGGAAACTCGGAATAAGATGATTCAGGCTATGCATAAACGGATGAAAATTGGTTGTGAATTCTTTATCCAAAAATCGATTAACGAGTGTACCCTCTCCCCCATTAAAAAATACATCACAAGGTATTATTTGAAAAATTCTCACCAGTGGGCACTTTGGGCCCGCCAGCATTCTCCGCTACTTTTGCAAGTAACTTCGACGAACGCTTTAGAATCATATCATAGCGAGTTAAAGAGAACACTCGCCTCTTATTATGGTTTAATCGGAGCATGTAACAAGATCGTTGTACTTGACTTGAAAAAGCGTTCGGACTCGGATTATATCGCATTTGAATTTCGAGTGAAAAAAATTTCCGCCCCCGACATTGACGACGATACCCTAAAGGAAATTCACAAGTTTCCTTTTCCAATTCAAAAATTAATAGTTGGTGAAATTTTTGCTGCCGATAATAGAGTGGAAAAGGGGAAGGAATTGCCCGGTTTAATGTTAATTGAGTGCCACTGCCTTTTTTTCCGCAAGTACATGCTCCCCTGTAAACATATTTTTCATGAACAAAAATATGGCCCCAGAAAATTGCTGACAATTGATGCTTGGAGACAATTTCAACGACAGTTTGATGAAAGTGGATTCGAAATTTATGAACGCCGTGAGTTAGTAAATTTTGAATCATTTGAAGACGAAATCGATAAAGCGGCAGAAAAAAGAAAGCTTACCGTTAATGAATTAATGGAAAGAACGCGTAACCAGTACTGGAGTATCGAGGAAAATGGGGATGAAATGGAAAAGTCGGAATTCATTCAAAGATTGAAAATTTGTTTAGACCCCGTTCTAAAATAAATAAATAGAAAATGTTAGAAAACAAAAAAAAAAATGTTTTGAATATAAAACAAAAAAAAAAAAAAAAATGTTTCGAATGTTATAAAAAGCCGCAGAATAAATAAATAAATAATATTAGAGGCGGATTTGCAACAGTGTATCGTGCACTGTATCAAAAAAAATTTAATTGTGTTCATTGTAACGAAAGCAAATTTAGTATTAACAGAATCTTAAATAAAAAAAAAAATAAATAAATAAAATTTTGCACCTTTCTTAAATTTCGATCGGCTATCCCGTGACCGATGTGTCTCCGGATGTCTTAAATTAGGTCAGCCGCCGACCGCCGGATCACATGATGGCACCCTGCTTTAACGGTTCCCCATAAATAGAATGTTGGATAAAGTTGACAACTATCCGTATATGTAGCCTATCAGATAGCTATTAGCTTTATAAACTTCTAATCCTATTAAAATTTTAAAGTTTGGCCTGTAACATTTGTATAAAAAATTTTTTTAAAAGTTTAATTTGTATTGTTATTTATCTATAATTAGGTTTTTGAAAAAATTTTACTGACAAATGAATTTTCCGATTTAGAGAGTATAAAACTAAGTAAATCCGATTGGGTTTCTCTCGAAAACATTGCTGCATTTTTAAAACAATTTGCAAAATTATCTACTGATATGTGTTCTTCTTTTTATCCGACTATAAGTGATGTTTATCCAATGTATAACCATCTCATGGATCATGCTAAAAAAAGAATAAATAATCCACAAATTTCTGAAAAGATAAATATGGCTGCACAAGCTACATAGGACAAACTTAAACAATATTATAATAAAATATCAGATTTATTTCATTATGTAGCTACTATACTTGATCCACGATGGAAACTTAAATATTTTCAATCTTGGGCAAGTAATAAAGAGGACGAAGTTTATTTTAATGTTGCAAAAGATTTGTAAGCATTTAAATTTAAATTATTTAATTTTATTTTAATTTTAAAATTACAGTAATATATTAATATATATTATATTATAGATTTAATTCTAAATTTGAGGAATATCGTTCTATTTATTTTCCTACTTCTACGGTCGATACTAATAATATGTTAAATAATAACGATGACGACGACGATGATGATTCATTATTTTCTATTTCTAAACAGGCTCACTATAGTAATAGTTACGATGAACTTAATAATTATTTAGAAAGTTCCCCCGAACCTAGTACAACTGATGTGTTGAAATGGTGGAAGACTCATGAAGATAGATATCCTACATTAGCAATCATGGCACGGGACTACTTAGCTATACCTGCTACTAGCGCCCCTGTTGAACGTATTTTTAGTAAAAGTGGTAATATTATTACTCCTGAATGCAATCAGCTTGGAAGTGGTACTATTAAGGCGCTTATGTGTCTTAAAAGTTGGCTAAATTAGTTTTTTTTTATATATATATTTGTATACAAAAATTTATATTTATCTTATTACTACGTAATGGATTTTTTTGAATAAATAAATATCTATATTTTTATTTGATACTAGTAGTTAGGCATGTCCAAATGTCCGTGCTTAAATTAATTTTTTTATTTGTATTTTTTTTTAGGTTATTTTATTAAAAGTTTTTATTAAAGTACGCCACTGAGCATCTCCGTAGGGAGTTTTAAAAATCAAAAAAAAAAGTTTTTATTTAATTTTAATTATATATATTTTACAATCAAAAATTGAAACCGCCTAGAAAAAAAGTTTTTTTTTTAACAATTAATCGTTTAATGCGCCTAACAGTTTAACTCATTTAGGTTTAATACCATTTAGCTTAAACTAACAGTATAAAGAAATTTTTGTGCGGCTAAATAATTTTAACTCTTAATAACAATCTGCTTATCTATGATATTTCTAAATATATGGGCCAAATTGTTTCATCTCAATAGTAATTTGATATGTCAGGCAAAATAATTGTAAAATTATCAACGACGATATTGATAAATAGTTAATTGGAATAAAAAATAAAATGAATAAGAAAAGGTTATATGTCATCTTTTTTAATTAGAATAATTAGAGGTGAAGATTGAAATAATAAAATTAAATGTACTATATAAACTTAAAACGTATAAAAATAATTTGAGTGCTGCAAAGAGAAAATGAAGTTGTGGACTTTCAAGTCTATCTTTTAAATTAATTGCCAAGTAATAGATTAAATTAAAATCTTGTAAGAAACTTTTCTTGGCATCATAATTGATATTTCTTTTTTATGAGTTCAAAATTTGAATGATTGGCACTAAGTTATAGTCTGTTTCCTTTTAAGGAGTTTAATAAGATCAAACAGAGATTATATGATCTAAGATTAGCAACAAAATCGGTTAAAAGTGAAAGATGAATAAAATTTTAATACTATAGATGATGTATATTATTATTCATAGTTTACGTTTCTGATTTTGCGTGACATAGTGATGTAGCTACCTTATTATACTTATTTTAACTTCAACTATAGTTTATTTGTAATTGCCTAAAAAAAATAATTCGCTCATTTAATGTTTAACCTAACTGGTTTTAATACCTTTCCGAAAAGATCAAACACCATCACCCCTGAAAAATTTCCACTATCTGGTCAAAATCATAAAATCAAACAAAAACACGTTCAAATCCTAACACTAATATTATTCTACTTAAGCAGAAGCAAAATTTTATGCGATTAAATGTTTTCAATCCTTAGTTATTCATGGTATATCTTGATTTTAGTATATTAAAGTTTAAATATTTTTAGCAACTTTTGGATTATAATGTAGATATCGTAAATCACATGATGATCATACCTTATTGGAATTCTTGCTTTCAGGACTATTATAATCCAAAAAGGAGTTCTTTTTCTTTTAGCAAAGATCCCATATGTAAGGATAATAACGGTGGTGTTAATAGATAAGTGATGGATAAACGATATAATATGTACAGTAGTATGAAGACATTTATTTAGAAATAAATAAATTAATAGAAAAAAGTGCACAGATAAAAATCCGAAATGAACCTGAAATGTATAGAATAATACCAAAGAAAAAAATGTGACTTCAGATGTTTTCAAGCTTATTTATTATTTATTAGATTCAACTCGTGAAAAATTTGTGATATTATTGATTGTGATTACGTATCGTATATGATATTTAGAGCCTAATCTGGTAAATAATAAGGAGTAAAATCGAAAGTTCGAAACCTTATCTTTATAACAAATACATATTATTTTTTTAATAATATAAGTCAGCATTCATGAATAATGACTGGATCATGATAACTGAAATTGAATTGTACGCGTCATTAGTTGTGTTTTTGATCAAACTTTAGCATTTGTTTTATATAAATTATGTGCATTAAAATATATAAATCTTTTATATTACCAACATTTTTCTATACGTGTTATTTTTTATTAATAGCTTAATTACCGATAACAATTCTTGTCTATCTAGGGTAAATGAACTTTGTTGAAATGAGCAAGAATACAATATGTTTATCACTTCAGAACTTGGTTACATAAGTACCGAAATTGACCAGTCAGAATTGAATTTTAATAATATAGAAGATACATATGTTGTAAGTGGGAATGGAATCATAATAGGTTCGGAATTCACTTAGATTAGAATGGAATAATTATACTAAAATTCCCAACCTTAACCTTAAAAATTCCGTATCAATTTAAATTCTGTTCCCACCTACAACATGCATAATAAACAGTTTTTGTATCAGTTTTGAGAGGGTATCGGATTTGGGCACGTAGTATACCAGGTGTGAATCACAGAATCTCTATTAATCAAATCTGGATTTTTTTCAAATATCTGGTTTTGACAAAATTGGTTTTGAGAGGGTTAACTATATAATTATTTATTTGATTATAATATAATAGAATAATTTAAAAATATTTTATATAGAGTAGAATGTAGTGTTTTTAGAATAGTTAGTTTAAAAAAAACTCAAATATAATCAAATCAAAGTCAAATCCAGATTTTCAAATTCAAATCAAATTCAAATCCAGATTTTCAAATTCAAATCAAATTCAAATTTAGAATTTCAAATCAAATCAAATTCAAATAAGCAAAATATTTGATTTGATTTGAATTTGAGGAACACTAGATCAGCAGTGTTTATGCTTTTCATATTAGAAATGTGCCTACCAAAATGGAATCAAGTCACGAGTAAAATCGGGTCCTTTGAGATAAACAATGAATGACACGTGAGGTATTTTGGAGTAATTCGCATGAAATTTCTTTCTAAAAAGTTTTTTTAGACGTAGTCCTTTTTTTCCTTTTGTTTTTTTAAATATGTATATATAATACTTAGGCGAGGTGATTCCTTGCGCAGTATTATATAATTTTTAAACATAGAATTTGTCAGTTTCATTCTTTTCTTTGTTTTTTTTCCTTTTTCTTTTTCTTTCCCAGGTAAGGATTGGCCTCTTTTCTTATGTTTTTTTCTTTTTCATATTAGTTGTTTGTGTTTTTGTTTTTTGTTTTCTTGGTAGTTCGTTGTTATTTTCTACCTTTTTCATTTTGTCCTGTATGAAGAATGAAAAATTTTAAGGAAAGGGGTCGATCCTGACAAAGCTAGTTAAGAGCTTGTTAGTGATAATTTGAAAGTGGCCTATGTGTTAGGAGACTTAAAATTTAAGACTTTTCTTGACTGCGTCAGATCGCGTTTAGGTACTTCAGTAACTAGACGTGTCTTTATTGTAATAGGGAGGGAAATACAGGCATTTGTCTAAAAATTTCAGAGTGTATACTCGTATCTCGTATAATAAAGGCAGGATCTCCCTATTAAAAAAAAAAAAGGAAATAGCGAATATGTGCGAATATTAGCAAATATTAGCAAATATAAGCAAATATTAGTGAATATTAGCGAATATGATAGTTAAAACAAAGAAGAAGAGAAATAATAGCTAACTGCAAGGTGAGGAAATAAGTGTATAGAGCTAGTATTATGCAATGAAGTGCAAAAGTAGTTTAAAATATTAATATTTTTTTGTTTTCATTTTTTTTTATTATTTTTTTTGGGGTTTAGTTTTTTTAGGTTTTATTTTTTTTGTTATTTTTTTTATTTTTTTTCATAATAATATAATATAATATATAATATTAATTTAAAATGTATATATAATTTAAAATAAACAATCATCTTTCATCGCTAGTATGATCCATCGCTACCTCTGATTAACCAATTATTTTGTTTGTTTTGATTTTACATTAATTAAAATAAAACAAATAGCGGCCAGGTTAGAGTTAGAGTTAGGGTTTGGTAGGGGCAGTGTAGGACCCCAAACAATCTATATGAAATCATAGTTAAAAAATAGCTAATGGAGGACTGTATTTTAAAAAAAGTTATATTTGAAAAGTAGGTATTGGAGAAAAAGGTTATATTTAAAACCTGCTAAATGGCAAAATAGGTATATTTGAAAGAATGCCAATGGGTAATTTTTATAAATGTTATATTTGAAATGTGCTAATGAAAAATTGGGCTATAATAGTAATCCGACAAGTAAAAAAGAGAGAAGAAAAAAGTGAGAGAGGGGTAAAATGAGGAGAGGAGTAAAAGAAAGAAAGGGGTAAAAATAGGTCTTTTTTTTTTAAGTTTTTTTTTTATTTTGTTATATATATAGTTATGATCTAGGACAAGAATGTTATGTTTTTTTTTTTAGANGGAATGGTTTGTTTTTTTTTTTAGAGAAAGTTCAGTTTTTTTTATTTTTTTTTAAGGAACGTTGTATTTCAAAAAAGTTAAAGATAGGTAAAAGTTTTATCTTTATCTAATATGTGAAATATAGCTTATATATACTAAACCAAAATGGCTAACCAAAAAAATTTTTACTATGATGCTCAAATATAACCTCACATAGATTATTCGGGGTCCTGGCAGTGTTTAGATAATCTCTCTAAACCAAAATATCGCAAGAAATTTTTTTTGCTAAGAAAAAATTGTAGTTTCATAGTCAAAATTTTAAGTTAGAAGCGATTTTTTAAAAAAATAGCTGTTTCGCTTCGATTTCACATTACACCTAATCCTTTATCCCAATTGGTCGATCAGAGAGTGGCGATGCATTGCACTAGTGATGAATAATAACTCTCTTTAAAATATAATATATAATAATAATAATAAATAAAAAAATATAAAATTTTATATTAAATTGTGAAACCTTGTAAAACTTGCAAAAACTTGCAAAAACCTATAAAGCATTTAAAAATAAGTATACAGTATAATAGTATTGTTATCACTAATTTTTAATCTGATATTTATTGATTATTACCGATTATGGGCTGGTGCAAAAAGATTTGTACCTCAAAAAATTTCATAATTTTAACACTAAGGAAAATTTTTTTCTTGATTAATTATTAAAAATTTTTTAGCATCAAATAAAATAGATTTTAATCTAACTTATTATAATATTTTTATTGTTTTAGCATTGTTTTATTTTAATAATTAAGCATATATAATTCACTGTATTTGAAAAAAAACCAAATTTTTTTTTAAAAAAAAGATATTTTAAATTATTTCACAACCAATATGCAGTTATGAGCTTGTACTTCGCAAGTGCATTAATGTGCATATGATAAAGATATAGTTAAAATTTGAGCAAAATTGAATCATTGGAATTAAGCTTTAAAGTGAGGTAATTTGATTTTTTTTACTATATACATGTATATATAAAATACTATAGTAAATTATATAGTAAAAAAAAACATTACTATTAATAAATTTTTTTATTTTATTAATAAAATAATCAAAAAATTTTATTTTTATCAATACAGTAATCTAATAAGTATATTAAATTAAAAAAATTAAAAATTAATTTGTACAAAAAATATTTTAATTAGATCTATTTGAGGTACAAATCTTTTTGTACCAGCCCATATTACCAATTACTATCTTAATCAATAGTCCTTGTCAGGGAGATTTAAATCAATTACTATCCAATAAGGGTCATGTCATTAATCACCTAATTATTTTTATTAAGGCCTATCCCCTTTCTCTTTCTTAATATATATATAGTCAGGTTCTTATATATAATTTTAACTTTTTTTACTCCTTCTTCTCTAAAAAATTACCTGATTTTGTCACTTCTCTAACCAATAAAAATCAATATTAATCTCTGTGCAAATTTTGGTAATGACATGTGTTTTGGTAATTTTATTGTTATTTTCTTTTCTTAAAAATTGTAAGGACTCCAAACTTTTCTGATTAATTTGTCTAAAATTAGCTTCTATTTTTCTAATTAGTGCTTATTGTTAGCTAATTTTTAATTTTGTAAATTAATTTTTCATTATTGTGATTTTTTATATTATTGCATATATATGTAGTTAATTGATTTTCTATTTTGAAATAATTATTTTAATTGTTCATTTTTATTTAAAATCTGAATCTTAAATGTTCATTTTCTTCAACTATTACACAAATCTTCCTAGCTAATATTTCTTTCTTATTTTTTTTTCTTGTCCTTTTTTTGTTTTTAAAGGTTTTTAATTTTATTCTTTTTTTTTTTTTTAGATAAATATTGTTATTAAAAAACTTTTTAACAGTTTTTGCTTAGTTTGCTTCTTCCAAAGCCAGTTTTTTATATTTGCGTAAGTGTCCTATATTTAGTTTTATAACTACTATAGTGATCATTCTAGTAGATATTTTTTCTTATAAACTTCATTCTCTTCACAAGTTGTAGTGGCCAATACACTTGTATTTATTTTATTTTCTCATTTTAGTATATTGCACTTAGAGATAGTCTTTTCTAATTCTTTTTATTTCATAGATAACTCATACAAAGAAATTTGTGTCAGTTCCCTTTTAGTTGACAGTACTCCAAATTGGATCATAAACTACCAAAAGGAAGCTCAAGAAAGAAATCTTCTAAACATTGAGGCCCTTTAGCAAATGAGTAGCTACAATTAAGTAGTTCTTAAAAGAAATAGATGCAGGGCATGGGTGGCATACTTAAAAGATGAAAATAGAAAATTGAGAAGAAGAATCAAAGAAGTAGAAAGAAGAAGAGCTGAAGAAACTAGAAGTCATTATAATATTTTACAAAATATTTTTTATATAGTTATTTTGTAAATAAATTTTTAAATTTTTTGAAATTTTGTAAATAAAAATAAATAATAATTAAATAATAAAGTTTTATAATTTTTTATAAACTATTGAATAGTAATTATAAAGTGTTAAAAATATAATGTTTTTAGTTTTTGTGCTTAAAAATTTTAAGAATATTGAAGTTGTTAATGTCTTTGTTTATTGTCTGTTTCATTTTTTTCAATTTGTTTCAATGTTTGTCAAATGCCTCATGTAGCTTCAAAATAAATAATGCAAGCAACTATTAGTATAGTACAGTACATGTTTTGTTTGCAGAAACAGTGATTTTCTGTATTTCATATAATACTACAGAATTCACATAAATATGCTTATATTACATAATTGGTGTTTATCACATCAGAATAGTACATAATGTGTCAATTTATAAGAATTGTCACATAATTTGGCAATTTATTTGCAAGCTGATAGATAAAGTCTATAGCTTCGATATAGAATTTGAATAAACTCAAATTACGAGCAAGGTTTTGAAAACTTTTTTGAAACAAAGCTATAAAGTTTTGACAAATTTTAGCCATGTATTATAATACAAGTGAAACCTGGGTTGTGAAATAGACATGAGGGTGAAATCTGCTTTTATATTATAAAAAACATAATAAACCGCAGATTTCACACTGAACCTGATCTACAAAACGGATTTCACTATTTCATAACTCAGATTTCTGCTCTGTTCTACTATAGCATACCACAGAATCATATATAATTTGGCCAAGTGTACCACAGAATCGCGTATAATTTGGCAAATATGGTTCATTTTGTCACTATATAATTTTGGTTTTGTTATCACAAAAAATCAGTCTCTGTCTGTCGGTAGTATTTTTTTAATTGCACACGTCAAAATTTTATTTTTTTAGAGCATCAATTTTGGAATCGGCATCACTCTTAGAGTCATTGGTCTTGAAGTTCATAGATTTCGTAGTTGTAGAGTATTTGTTATATATTCGTTTCAGTATTGCTATTCTTCGGTGTTAGCGCATTTTTTCATATTGTTGGTCAAAGGTTCTTGGAAATTGAGATTTTGTTATTGGCTAGAGCTGCCTGATAGAGGTAAGTACTGTTTCTCGTATTTGTCACTTTGGGTGGTTCTATATAATTACTTTTCAAGATTTTTCATCAGTGGAGTTCATTCTTCTAGATTTCGCTTCGTTATCTTTTGGCATTCCAGTAGAGATAGACTTAATGTTTGTGGAACTTTCTTTCGCTGAATTTTTGTTAGTACAAAGTGGTTACTTATTTTTTATTGTCCTTGTGTTGTGGGTTCTGGTACTCGAAGTAAGCCTTGGTAAGTCTTTATTCATTCAATGCTCTTGGTATGTTTTTTTGAAATGGCTCATTAGATCTGGTCTAATTCTTCATTGTTGGTAAAGTCTTATTTTGTACATGTTTTGGCATTGGGCTAGATATGTTTCTTTTCTTTTCGACTTCGAAGACCATGTATATTATTTTTTATATATATATATTTCTCTAAGGATCTTGTTTTCCTTTGTCAGGACTTGTATTATTTCGCTTCATTAGGACTTGTCTTGCTTGGTGGAGTTTTGGACTTGGTGTGGGCTTTAGCTCTGATATGGTATAGTAGGTGTGTTCCATTTCAATATTTATCCAGTATATCATTTTTGTGGCTTCAGACCATTTTCTTTTTTGCTTATCTTTTTTTTCCCGTACTTAGGTCTTGTCTTTTTCAGGTCTTAACGTTGCCTAAATATAACTTTTTTTTGTATGTAAATCATGTCTTGTTGCTCTGGGTCTTATTAGTTTGGCCTGGTTTGATTCTTCCAGAACTTGCTTGTTTGGTTTTGAAGCCTGGAGCATTCATATAGCCTTGTTTTGTAGGTCTATATTTTGTTATTCCTAGTGATTTGGGCGCTGACATTTATTAGGTAATATTTTAGGGGGTAGGTGGTCAAGAAAAATCTTACCTTAGTTAAATTTGATTGGCCAAAATTCTATTTATAGATCTTATCTGGGGTGGAGGGGTAAGTCCCTATAGTAAATGAATATTAGATAATAAATATTAGCGCTCTTTTTTGTAGAGTCAGTATTAGTATAAGGTATTAACCAATTCTTTGTTATTTTGCTGTTTTGGGATCCTGGGCCTTGAGTTGGTCTTTATTTGATCTTATGTTCAATTTTGTCCTTGATAGGTCTCTTCTTGTGCGTATTTTGACGTATAGTAGTTTTTTGAATTTCCGGTAGACTAGGTTAGATTTTAGTAAATATTTAACTGGGATACTTCTAGGATGACCAAAATGGAGATTCTGGATACTTGAGATAATTATAAACCTCTTTGTTGCCATTTTTTTTATAATTATATATATATATTTAGTTTTAACTTCCTTTCCATCTTGTTTCTCTTTTCTTTAACTTTGAGGCATCGGTATGCTTCTCATTCTCAAGAGTCAAGTTCTTGGAATTGTTTGATATAACCAGAACAGCCAAATTACTAATAGCAAAAAGAGTTGTGTCAATATGGAACTTAGTGGTTTCATAGCAATTTTCTGGTGATTGGTATTGAACCAATTTGCTAAAGATTTAACCGTTTTTAGAGAATTGGAATTTGGTCTTTGGTTTGACCATTTTCGAAAGATTTGGATTGTGTAATAGAATCTGGTAGTTAGTGGTTAGACTTTTTTTTAATTAATTAGTTTTCTTCTTTCTTGCTTCGGAAATGGTAGTTTTGAAGCAAGTCAATTTCTTCAAGTAAGACGCAGTATAGCCAGAATTTCTTAAGATAAGTATAAATCCTTATCATTTTTTTTGTTTTAATTCGAATATGGTACTAATCCTGGGTCTTGTGTTTCAACTTTGGACCCTTTGGTTAAGGCTTTGATCAAAGCTGCTAGTAAATCAAATTCAGCGAATTGTTTAAGAACTTGGTCATTCGAATTGGAATCACCTCGGATAGGTGACCTAAAGTTTTGTAGTCGCTGTTGTGGGTGGCCAGGCAGACTGGAATTCAGGTTCAGCTTCTTATTCATTCATAATGATAATGATAGAATTTTATCATTTTCATTTAGAGTTTTAGGATGCATTATTATGCTAGAAATTTCTTGCCAGTATTTCATAAATGGTCGCAGTCGATCCAGTTTAATTTACTGATTTTTTTTTTAAAAGTTGGGTTTGAGGCTAAAAGTAAGAAATAGAAGGGGTGATTGAAAATAGATTTTGAGTAATATATTTCGGGTTTTGGTATTTGAAGGAAAAATGAAATTGAATAATGAAAATGTGTTTAAGTAGATAAGAGTTTTGGATTGGAATTTGGGTATTTAAAAATTGGTTTCTAGGATTATTAGAATTTTAGGATGATATTTGGGATTTGGGGATTGGATTGTTAGTATTAAGGTTTTTTTTTTAGAAGTGAGGGTCAGATCATTTGAATTAGGGTTTTAGCAATAGAGGTTAAATATTTAAAAATTAGTAATAAATGAATAGTTATGGATAGGGGGAATTGGTTTAATTGATCGGGTAGTATATAATTAAAATTTGTATTGGGTTTAGATAGATTATATATTGGGAATTGGTTTAATGGATCGGGTAGTATATAATTAAAATTTGTATTGGGTTTAGATAGATTATATATGTATATTAGATTAAATTAAAAATGTATATAAAAGATATTATTAAGTAAATGCGCATAAATAAAGGCACAGTTTTGCTATAGTATATATATAATATTGTGTACACTAAGAATCAGGAACTAATGAAATTTTGTTGCTTCGCTCTGCGATAGCATTTATATCACATGATGCCATAAACTTCTTAATTTGTGTTTTTTAGCATTTGAACACATTTTTTTTCTTTAGTAAAGGTAAAGTTTGGATGTATTCGAAATTGGTAAATTCAGGATTAGGTGATATTAGAAGGATAGTGAATTCAGGATTTAGGAGGGCTCAGAATAGTAGTGAATTTGGAATTTGTACAAGAGTTTTTGAGGTTTTAAGGGACTCAGAGTTGAGGGATAATATGATAGATTTGGGAAGTTTTTTTTTTTATAGAATTGGGGTGTTTGGCTAGGACTAAATTCAGAAAAAGAAAGAGTTTTTATTTTGAAATTTTTTTTTTGTAAAATATTGAGAAAACTATTAAGATTTTTAGGCTAGAGAGTGCATAGTAGAATTTTCTTAGCTCTAGCCCATTGAAGAGTATGTGATAGAATCTTCCTATCTTCCTTGCTTCAATAGTATTATATAGACTTCAAAATGCTAAAAAGGTTTGTATAATTTTTTTTTTAAAGTTGTTCATAAAATTTCTAGTATGTATTATTGATAAATTAAATAACTGAATAGGTATGCTACAAAAGCAGTGCCTTCAAGTATGCCCTTCTGAATAAATCTCTTTCAATATGGTTGTCCTTTTGTAAGACTGGGACTGTTGTATTGCTTCTTGTAATAGTCGTCGACTGCCCTTTTTACTTCATCCGGTTCATGAATTAGCTGTGTGCTATCCTCTTCATCGTTGTCCTCGATTAGAATTCTTTCAATCTTTATTTTTTGCCAGGGCCTTTCTAATATGCTGTTTAGCATTCTCTTTTCCTCGTTACCTATCATACCGAACCTCCTTTCTACGTATCCTCTAATTTCTTTTTCTTTTTCCACTCTTTGTTCTGACACCATCTTATTTTCAATTATTTTACTTCATGTTCGCGCTTGATCAAGCCATTCTTGTATTCAGTGTGTGTCTATAAATGGGATGCAGGTATCATTATAACTATTTATTTTTGCTATTGTTGCCATGATCCCGACTCCTTCAATTATGTCTATTGTGTTGCCTAAATTCTTTTTTGCTCGACTACAAATCTTCTGTAGTTCCTTTAGCCATCTATATCTGGGGTTCCAGGTTACAATTTTTTGTTTTTCCTCAATTGTGTTTTTGACTTTTTTGCGTGGGATAGTTTTCTTCACGGCTCTGTTTATCTATAGGACCAATTTCTCCCATGCTTTGTTAATTGTTGTTTCTGACACACTATTCTTATTTAGATCTCCATTTTTCCCCTTCCTATTCTTCTCTTTGTTCCAGTCTTCTAGGACGTATTTGTTGAGCAGACTTCTATAGTTTTCCCAGTCCTCCTTGTCCACTTTATCGTATAGGTATATATGTCTTTCCTCTAATTTCACTCTTCTTTGCTCTCCCTGGGATCTGGTACCTATTAGTGGGCTTGTGAAAATTCTGGCCCAAATGAGCTGGTGGTCACTCCCCGTGCAGTACTCCATATCGGCTATGTCGCTCTTACACACTAAGCTCTTAATATCTTGGTCTACCCATATATAATCTATTCTTGAACTATACTTTCCGTTCGTCCAAGTGTATTTCTTGCTGTGGGGATTCAGAAATCTAAATATATCTGCAAAGCCTATACGCTTTAGCCATTTTGTAAGAAGAGAGTATGCAAACTTTGATGTTGCATTACAATCTATTTCCATATCATCAATTCTCGTTATCTTGTCCTCTCTTGCATTTAGATCCCCCCTATTATCAACTTTGTATTGCCTTTTCGCTTTGTGAAGTCAAGTACAACTCTTTGTTGGATCCTTTTTTGAGTCTTAGTATCATTCAGAGGGATATAGATTATCCAAATTATTATGGTTAGCTGTTTAAATTTCAATGTTGGTCTAAGAGAGTAGTTATCCGGCGTAGATACCTCTGTAAGATATTTTTGCCAATCTTTTTTTATTAGCATAGCTACCCCGATCCTTTTTTCTTATCTATCTTTTCCCTAGTGCCAAAAAAACTATAGTCCTTCGTATCAATTTTACTTAGTTGTAATTCCTTGCTATTTATATTGGTTTCTAGTACCCCTATACAGTCTATACCCCATTCAAACCCATGATCAATTAATTCCTGAATTTTTGTAATATTGTTTCTGATACTATTGATATTATGGAACCCTATTTTTAAAAAGTCTAATTTTGGTAGAAACTGTTCTCCTCCTGTTTGTGAAAGACCCTTTTGTTCTTCACATTTCTCCTGATCAACTGGTGTGCCCATTAGGATCTATTGGGAAGGGTACCCCTTTCCACATTTTCGAGCTTTTTGAGTTTTTCGAGAATGCTTACTAGCAAGCTATTCTCAGGTAATGGCAATGCTGATTCTTTAGGTTTTTTGCTTGGGTATAAGACTTTTTTCCCTTTATGCTTTTGACTGTATTTGAGTAATTCAGATTTCGTCTCATATCTGTCTAATGATATTGTAGAACTTTCTGTGTTTTCTCCTCCGGAGCTACTGTATTGAGATTGGATCTCCGGGTTTGGTGTGTCCTGTTTCATGAGAGTTACTGGTACAGGCTCTTCCTGTTTTCTACCTAGTGCCCAGTCCAGTCTTGTGTTATAGTAGTATACTGTTCTTCTAGCAGCTCTTTCTTTGTCTATTTTATTTTTGAAGTATACTGTCGCATATTGTCTTTGATTACCATTGTTATTTTTAGATATATATACCGCTTTTGCTTTTATTGGTCTCAGCTGTCTTAGTAAGGCTGCATCTGTTGCATTTTCTGGGATATATTTGAGAGATAACCTGTGTGCATTTCTGTTTTCTAATGTGCTATAGTCAAACTCCCCTGGTGTAGTCCTAAGGGTTTTACCATTTTCGAATTAGATGGACCAAGCCTCCTTTATCGCTTCGTATTTAGCATGATTGTGAGTTCTAATTTCCATAAATGCTGCTTTCGTGGTTTTTATAGTACGGAATTCTATGACTGTTGCCTCTCCGTAGTAGGTTAGGGCCTTTTTAATTCTGTAACCTTGTATACCTAAAGGAATATCCCATAAAGTAATTGGTATGTTTGCATCCCGTGTTGCTTTTTAATAAAGTATCTATGCGAATTATTTGGTGCCCATGCCGAGCTATAGATGTCTTCTCGCGCTTTGTATTTTTTCTTTATTTTTTGCATATTACTGGTTTCTTCTTGTGGTTCAATGGCTGTTTCGTTTATTTCCTTTTGTTATGTTTGTGTTCTGCAGCCGATATTAATTGAACTTTTATCTCAGGTTCTGTTGTTACTTCTATTTTTTGAGTATTTATATTGTGGACTAGTGTTTCGTTTGGGTTTTTGTGTAAGTTGTTTAATGATAAATCTTGTGCTGTTCCTCCTTCTTCCATTTCTTCTCTATTTTGTATTTCTTCTAGTCTGTAGTCCATTGTACCGCATTCGTTGTCTATTAAGATTTTTGAATTTTATATAGTTTATTATTATTCTTTTTTTTAAACTTCGCTATCTCTTGATTTTTATCTGGTCTTGACTCTATCCCTTCTCTAAATTTTATGAACTCCAACTCTTCTTGTGTGAGATTTTTTCCCACCGATTGCTTGTAGCTTATGTTGCTATATACTTCAATGGCTCTTCTAATTATGGTAACTAGGCCTGGATTATGTAGCCCCAGCCAAGTGGCAATGCATTTGTCCTTTTTAAGCACGTTCCCTTCTTGGTTAAGTAAGTCTTGTTTGATTTCTTGAAACTTCTTGGTGAATATATCTTTATTGATTTGTAGATGTTCCATGTCTTTCCTGATTTCTATGTGTAGTTCCCTTGTTTATGTGTTCGACCGATCGATTAATTTGTTTGTTTTACTTGATACATGATTAGTACGTGTTTGTTTATTTGTTGGTTTGTTTACTTCTTATCAGTTTGTTGTGATTACGTAATCCTAATTGATCGACAGTTCAGGGTCGAGTGGAATTTCCCAATTGTAACTTTGTTTTTAGAGGATTTTTGTGTGCCCGTTATGTTACCACTAGTTATTTGTTTAATTAACTATGAAAGTTATTGTCCCTTTGTTGTGTGGGAGGGTTTGTTGTTGTAAGTTTAGGACAAGAGACTCTTAGGGGTTTAACTTGTAATTCCAGTATGGTGTTTGTTATTTAAAAGATCGTTTTTGTTCGTTAACTTTAAAACTGCAGTTTTGTTCTTCTCTTGAAGTTAGCTTTTATCTAGAGATTCTTTTAGGAGCTTTCTATCTCGTTATCCCTGTATTCTCTATTCGGTATTTGTATTATGCCAATTGTTTTTCCTTGTCGTATCGACGAGATTTGTTATTTTTACTATGCTTCTGATTTGGACCAGCTGATCAGCGGAAAGAGTTTTTTGTTTATTTAATTATTAACTACACTATAATTCGTATTTATATATATATATATAATTAAGCTACCTAACGAAAGTTCAAAACTTAATTTTTACTGAATTGTTTATGAAATATAATATATATCGATGTTATAATTTTGTTTTTTTTTTATTTTCGCTTCTATTTCACTCTAAGAGGGAATTGCTATTTGAGTTTGTTCTGATATATAAAAGATTTTAAAAAAATTAAAAATCGAAAAATGCTTTTTAACCTGTTTAATAGATTAAATTGACTAGCTAAAATAACAATAAAAATTGAATAATATTCATATTTATTGTTTAATATACTTAATTTCTGAATAAGTCTTTCTAACTATTGCATAAAGATTATAATTGATTTTACTGCGTCATGATTTCAAGCTTTTATTGAGCTTTTATTATTTATTAGTAAGCAATAAATAATGAACTTAAAAGCCTGATGTTTAATTTTCTCTTAGCGTCATTATAGTTAACAATAAATTAATTTCAAAATTTTATGCCGCAATTCAATGAATGACGCTATATGAATATTATATTATTAAAAAATTTTTTTCAAATAAAAAGATGCACTTGTTTTTCATGTTTACACTTTATTTTTATGTTCCAACTTTGCATTTTACCGATGGAAGATTTAACAACATATTCGGATAATTCTACTCCAAGTATCTTATCAGAGGATAATATTACAGAATCAAATACTAATGCTGAGACATATATTACAAAAAATTATTGGACTGAAGTATTGCATGAAAATCAAGTTGTTCATCAGTGCAAGCATTGCAATAAGAAATGATATTCAATTAATACTACACGTGTAGTAAATCACATTTAAAAAAAACATACTACTTCATGTATAACTCAGGATATCAAGTTCAACTTTGTTAAACCTGTTACAAAAGAAGATGTAGACAACTCAATAATTGATTTAGTTGTTGGTACTGGAATTTCTTTCAATATTCTTAATAATCCATTATTTCATAGAATGGTAAACAAGCTGCATTATATAACGAATACATATAAAGTTCCTTACCCAACAACAATATCTCATCATCTTTCAGAAAGCATTTATGAAATCAGATTTAATTTTATTAAAGATGTTATGGCAAAAATGCAGGTCAGATTTCATTAACATGTGATGGATGGCATTCAACAGCCCATTGATGCCACTATACAGTTGTTACAGGCTCTTGGATAAGTGACAACTGGAATATTGTTAATATTCTATTAAGTTTTTAGAGATCTGGTCAGACAGCAAAAGAAATTAAATCAGTGATAATTAATACTTTAAATAATTATAGCATTAATGATAAGATCTTTTCACTTACTATGGACAACACAACAACAAATAAAGCAGTTATTTGAATGCTTCAGGAAGAGTTGTCTAATGTAGATCTTATATCTATTAGATGCATGTACCATATCCTTAATCTCATTGTAAATGCATGATTGGTAGAAATTAATAAGCTTAGCAAAAAGTACATAAAATTATAAAGTATCTAGCGAATCCTTTAGCTAATGGATGTTTAGAATTATTGGAGTCATATTGTAAAGTTGTTGGAATAGATTTCTTACGACCAATTTTAAAGATTGAGACTCGTTGGAACTCTGTTTTAGATATGTTTGAAAGATATATTATATTACATCCTGCAGTTGAAGAAATGCAGTTAAAAGAATTGTCAATGCCACCCTATTTAGAAACTAATGAGCTATTAGAATTGGAATCAATTTGTAAATTTTTTAAACCATTTGAGATTGCAACAACAATTCTTTCTAAAGATCTGTCGAATTCGATTTCAGAAGCATTAACAATAATATTAGAAATCGAACAGCATATTAATAATATTAAACATAATAGCAATGCTGTAAATTTAATGAAAAAAAATTTCAAAAATATTGGAGTAAAATATCGGATCATGTTTTAATCGCTCACATTCTTGATCCAAGATCTAAAATGGAACATTTAAAAGCAACCCTATTAGAAATTGGATAATATTCTGAAAGTAAAGCTGAGCAATATATGAATAATGTTCGACAAAAAATACTTTTGTATGAAACAAAGTATACATGTTCAATGTTTTCAAATTCAGAAAAAAAAAAACTGAAGATCATACAACATATGATGTATTTTTTTCTAAAAGGCAAATTGCAAAAAAACATCGTATTAATACTCTTGAATATAAGTTGGATTTATATGAGCGAGAACCTCTTGAAAACTTTGAAAATGAAAATAATGATATAGAAACTAATGTGGAAAATAATGGATTACTTAGTTGAAAATTATTATCAAAACGATTTCCTATTCTTGGTCAGATGGCCTGTGACTTTCTTAGTATGCAACCTTCTAGTGTTGCTAGTGAAAGAGCTTTTTCTCGTGCTGGTTTTACAATTACAAATGACAGAGCTAATTTTAATGAAAACACAGTATCTAGCATAATACTTATGCACTCGTGGTTAAAAGAAAGTCAAAAAAAATCTAGTCCGCTTGAAGATTTACCTGAAGCANCATAATACTTATGCACTCGTGGTTAAAAGAAAGTCAAAAAAAATCTAGTCCGCTTGAAGATTTACCTGAAGCAAAATAATATTTTATTATATTATTTTTTTTAAAATTATATAAAATAATTCTTAAAATAATGCTATTGCTTTACATATTTATATAATAATATATACGTGCAACAATTATTTTAATAAATGATTGTAAAATTGATCTTATTAATTGATCATATAAATATGTAATATACCTAACACTATTGGCACAGTGCCGGGCACCAATACTAATGCCAATACTTGTGCCAATGCCTATGTAAGGCCCATGCCGGTGCCCTAAAATTTAAAGTCAAGTTATGCCCATGCCTTAAATGCCCCTTTTTGCATAGGTATGTGCTGGGTTTGCAGAACCCTACTGATAACGATAGTCTAGTCATTAAATGCAATAAATTATTTTTAGTTTAGATGGCTCGTTTAATTGTTATTAATCAGCTGCTTATTTCTTTTTATAAGCACTAAAAAATAGCGGTAGGCGCCAATAACTGAAAAGAGGGTAATTCTCAAACGTTTACCGGTACATGATAACTATAAATCAGGGAAATGTAAATTCTGTGATCAAAGAAAATCGCGATTTGCTTTTTGTTGCGATATATTTTTTATCTAGTAATTATAATAAATTATTATAGCATTTGATTAATAATTAGTATTTTGTTTAGTGAAACATAATAGTTTATTAGATTGAGCAAAAATTATTTTTTCTTTAGTAACTTTAATAAATTATTAAGTTTATAGTATTTAATTAATAAATTAGTATTTTTGTTTAGCGAAGTACAAAACATTGTAAAAAAAATTATTTTTCTAGTAACTATAATAAATTATTATAGTATTTGTTAATGAAATATAATAAATTAATATTTTTGTTTAGTAAAAACATAAAGGTAGTGCTCCTACAGACCGGACTCGAACCAGACTTTAGTCAAGTCTGAGTCTGGTCTGTTTTTCGGACCGGACTCAGACTTTTATATTCAGACTTTTTAGTCAAGTCTGGGTCTGGTCCGAAGTCTGCAGACTGGTCTGAGTCCGAATATATTTATATGTATTTTTTGGCACTGAACAAGTTTACTTAGTGCATTTTGTTAGAATAAATTAGTAAAATTTTATGAATCATAAGATTTTATAGAATTTTTATTAATAAAATTTTATAAAATCTTATAATTCACAAATATTTATTAATTAATTCTAACAAAATGCACTAAGTAAACTTGTTCAGCACCTAAAAATACATTAAATCGGCAGGGTTGTTTTTATTTTACTTGAAATTTGGAGAAAAGATGCATAATTTTGGATTTTTGATCAAAAAAGTCAAATTTAAGCATCTTTTCTCCAAATTTCAAGTAAAATAAAAACAACCCTGCCGATTTAATGTATTTTTAGGTGCTGAACAAGTTTACTTAGTGCATAAAGTTAGAATTAATTAGTAAAAATTTGTGAATTATAAGATTTTATAGAATTTTATTAATAAAATTCTATAAAATCTTATGATTCATAAAATTTTACTAATTAATTCTAACAAAATGCACTAAGTAAACTTGTTCAGCACCTAAAAATACATTAAATCGGCAGGGTTGTTTTTATTTTACTTGAAATTTGGAGATAAGATGTTAAAATTTGTCTTTTTTGATCAAAAATCCAAAATTGTGCATCAAATCTCTAAATTACAAGTAAAATAAAAACAAAACAGCCGTTTTGATGCATGTTTAGGTGCTGAACAAGTTTACTTAGTGCATTTTGTTAGAATTAATTAATAAATATTTGTGAATTATAAGATTTTATAAAATTTTATTAATAAAATTCTATAATCTTATGATTCATAAAATTTTACTAATTTATTCTAACAAAATGCACTAAGCAAAAAAAAATACATATAAATATATTCGGACTCAGACCAGTCTGCAGACTTCGGACCAGACCCGGACCGGACTCATAGTTGAGTCTGAGTCTGGTCTGAAGTCTGAAATTAGTAAAATTTAGAGTCTGAGTCTGGTCTGATCCCGGACCGGACCCAGACCGGACCAGACTCGGACCGGACCTAGGAGCACTAGTCCAAACATAGGTCATGCATCACTTGAGGCATAGCTGGTTTAAGAACAGTATTATAGCATTTTTTTATATATGCAGCAGAATCAGAAATCATTAAATGTGGATATTCACATGGAATTGACCATTGAACAAGAGTTTATATAATTAATTGTCTAATTGTTGTATTGTTGACTAATTCCAAAAAATTTACTCCAACCAATTTTGTAATGCCACAATATGAAAAAACACTTCAAGCACAGGAATCGGTAGTTTCATCAACAATAAATGGTTTAAGCTCCTGCAATAGTCATTTTATAACTCCTGGTAATTAATTTTGGTGCAAGTTATTTGCAAATGGTACTGCACCGAAAATTTATTCTAATCCAATCACGAAGCTTGTCAACTTTTTCAAGAGGGATATTTGCTTCAACAAAAACCTTTACGAGTGAGGTTACAGCATTCTTTCTTGACTCTGAAGCTTGTAAAACTGTTGGAAGAGTTTGTTGTTGTGTCAGAGCTTCCCATTCTGCTGTAATTTTATTTTTCTGATGATTGTTTGATTCAATATGTGAAATTATAACACAATAGTGACAGAATCGACACATTAGTTTATTATTATCTTTTACAAAATCCTCTTGTGATTCTAATGCACGAGTATCTAATGTAATTCGCTTTGGACCCTTGATAATATTATATGTTTTAACAAGAAAAAACACACACATTTCTTATATAAATTTTCGCACAAACTAATTAACCTTTACGGTAAAGGTTAATTAGTTTGTGCGAAAATTTATATAAGAAATGTGTGTGTTTTTTCTTGTTAAAACATATAATATTATCAAGGGTCCAAAGCGAATTACATTAGATACTCGTGCATTAGAATCACAAGAGGATTTTGTAAAAGATAATAATAAACTAATGTGTCGATTCTGTCACTATTGTGTTATAATTTCACATATTGAATCAAACAATCATCAGAAAAATAAAATTACAGCAGAATGGGAAGCTCTGACACAACAACAAACTCTTCCAACAGTTTTACAAGCTTCAGAGTCAAGAAAGAATGCTGTAACCTCACTCGTAAAGGTTTTTGTTGAAGCAAATATCCCTCTTGAAAAAGTTGACAAGCTTCGTGATTGGATTAGAATAAATTTTCGGTGCAGTACCATTTGCAAATAACTTGCACCAAAATTAATTACCAGGAGTTATAAAATGACTATTGCAGGAGCTTAAACCATTTATTGTTGATGAAACTACCGATTCCTGTGCTTGAAGTGTTTTTTCATATTGTGGCATTACAAAATTGGTTGGAGTAAATTTTTTGGAATTAGTCAACAATACAACAATTAGACAATTAATTATATAAACTCTTGTTCAATGGTCAATTCCATGTGAATATCCACATTTAATGATTTCTGATTCTGCTGCATATATAAAAAAAATGCTATAATACTGTTCTTAAACCAGCTATGCCTCAAGTGATGCATGACCTATGTTTGGACATATATTTTAAATTTAATAGAGTAATTTTAATGATTTATATTTATTTAATAATACAAATAATGATATTTATTTTTTTTATATTGTTCAAAAATTTCTTAGTAATATAAAGCAAGCAATAATGCATTCAAAGGCATGCCATAGTTATTATATACAGCATCTTCAGCACTGTGGAGTTATTTTGCCAAAAAAATTCCTCTGCCATATGAAACCCAATGGAATACTTGAATGATATTTAGAATATATTCATATGTTTTACCAGATTCATTTTTGATTTAGATTTTTTCAAATTGATCAAAAACCTGTTTTTTCTTTTGGTTAAATCCCATATTTCAACTTGGTCAATTTTTCATCACTTCATATGTTTAAGGATTGATTAAACTAGGGTTGCATCAGTCCGGTCCGGTCCGGTCCGGTCCCTAAGAGGACCGTTATCATAGTGTTTACGGTCCCGGTCCGGTCCGGTCCTTCGGTCCCATAACGGTCCTTTAATAATTACGTCAATCTTAATGCATAAGATTTTATTGGCCAAAAATGACGTAATTTTTGCTGTCAGATGTAAACAAACATCATATGATCTACGTTACACCTGATCAAGAAATTTGATTGGGTGATACGAATATCACAGTTATGTTTACAAGGACCGGTCCCAGGACCGGTCCTTTAATGGTCCCACGGTCCTTATCGGTCCCGGTCCGGGACTGGTCCTGGACCGGTCTTTTTCAGGACCGATGCATCCCTAGATTAAACTAATCCTTAAATTTCTAAAGTGAAAAATCCTTAATGATTTTGAAATTATTTGATCAGACTTTGGCGATTTAGACTCTTTAGAATCATCTCATCAAGATGAATGCTCTGGTAATTGTTTCATCCAAATTGAGCTACTGGATCAAAGTATTCACTGCCAACCATTTTTAAAAATGCGCAAATAAGTTATAACTGTCATTCATTTGCATGATCATGAACAGATATTTTCTTTATAGTCACACCTCTGTACAACATCACAATAGGACGCAGCCAATTTGGTGATTATATAGAAGCCCGACTGTTTTTTTTTTAAAATATTAAATTTTTTTAGAGAAAACTTTCTTAATTATTTTCTAAAAGATAAAACTACTACTATCAGACCAGAATAAATAGCTAAATACGTATATTCTTAAAGATAAACTTTATTGCTAAATAATAATCGTGAACAAATTAAATAAATTGCAAATCTTGAATCAAATTGTATAATAACATTGAACATCAAATATAAAAATCTACAATTTCCAAACTTAAAAATATGATTTAAAATTTTATAGTTCGATATGTACAGGTTTATTATAAAGAAATTCGTTATAGTAAGCTGCTATCTGCATTAATAAACAAAATAAACACAAATAATCAGTTCGAATGAAACTATAAAAAGTTATAGAGATTTTAAATATACTTACGAATGAAATAACGGAAGGTACTAGTCTGCCCAACTATAATTTATTTGTTGAACTCTCAGTATAATGAAGAATTTTGAATTATGGAAATTATAAAGTATTTAATATTCTCTCAATGTAAGTTGTAATAAATATTTTTTCCTATCCGAGTATAATGTGAATTGGAATCATTTGTTTATCGTGATTTCTTGTATTTTTACATATGAGACCACCTTTATTTTTTTGTCAAAATTGAATAAAAGAAAAAAATTGTACACAGTTAACTTTCGTGTCTATACAAATTCTAATAAATTTTTTTAAAAGAAATTCATTATAGAGTAGTTTCATTATAAAAAAAAAGTTATAAAGAGAGTATTGCATAATGATAAGTGCATCAAAATAAAAATGAAATCAGAATATCATGTGACTACACCCTCGATTGGTGGTTACGCTGGATTTACTTTGATTTCATGACAATCACTTCTTATTCACTGACAGTCATTTCATTAACAAAGTAATTCTGGTTATTGCCGTTAGGATTAAGTTTAGAATTAAAGTTAGTGTAATCTTTAAAAAACTATCGGTGAAATAAACTTGTCGGTAAATCGATTGTCGGTGAGATGACGTGGATCCAATAAACCATGACAAGATTTTTTGTGTACGAACAAAAAATTTGGGTTATTACATTCCTGGCCACTAGCCAAAATGGTAAAACTTATTTTATTTAGTATACGATTATTAAAGTATAAATATAAGGTAGTTGTTCAATGTTTCTGTCATATACTATCCCTGGATCAAATTTTTCAGGGAAGAATGAGCCTGTATTTTGTAAAACGAAATAGGTTTTTTCTTGGAGCACTATCATAATATATATTTGAACAAAAACTTATTTGAATAAACTTTAAACGTTAATTTTTAATAATGTAAATAAGGTTGAAAAAACTTAATATATTAATTTATTTAATATAAACATTATAGGATATATATAAACAGCAACTTGCAAATATTAACTCATTTTTTTATTTCTTGTAAGTAATTTCCTAATTTCAACTAAAATAACAAAATCAATGTTATTACCATCAAGCCATAAATATTTTAAGGTCATGTGTTTATGAAGAGCTTCAGCGAACATTTTTCCCACTTTAGAGCCAATTTTATTATAACTAAGACTTAAAGAGATTAAAGCAGTATTTTTATAAAGAACCTTTGCGAATGCATTTCCACTTTCAATGCCAAGTTCATTTGACCCAAGATATAAGTGGGTTAATGTAGCATTCTTATGAAGAACTTCCGCTAACGCTTTCCCTCCTTCGGCACCAAGTTGATTATTTGTTAGATATAAATGGGTTAATGTAGTGTTCTTATAAAGAGCTCTTGCTAATGCCTTTCCACCTTCAGAACTAATTTTATTGTTACCAATATTTAATGAAATTAGAGTAGTATTCTTACAAAGAGCTTCCGCTAATGCATTTCCTCCTTCAGAATTAAGTTGGTTATAATTAAGATTTAAAGAGGTTAAAGTAGTATTTTCATAAAGAGCTTTTGCTAATGCTTTTCCTCCATCAGAGCCAATTTGATTGTTACAAAGACTTAATGATGTTATAGTAGCATTTATACAAAGGGCTTCAGCTAACGCTTTTGTTCCTTCAGAATCAATTAGGTTATAATCAAGAGTTAATGAGGTTATGGTGGTATTTTTACAAAGAGCCTCAGATAATATTTTTATTGCTTCAGAATGAAGCTGATTATGATTAAGATTTAGGAAACTTAAAGGAGTATTTTTATAAAAAGACTTTGCTAACGTCTGAACTGTTTCTAGACAAAGAGGATTATTTGAAATACTTAAATGTTTAAGCCTCTCACTTGTTCGTAAAAACATCTTAATTAAAGAATATCTAATTTTTTGAGCTAAATCTGACCATGAATAATCAGCTAAGTGACTAAACCATTTTTCAGCTCCATTAATTGAGCTAATATGAATAACCGTAGTATATGTTAAATACTTAAATAACGGTTTTGGATCATTTGGAAGAATTATTTCAAATGGGTTTAATAGAGCCTTTTCTTCTTCGTTTAATGCCAAAAGACACATCCTTAAAAGACTCTTGTTCCCGTGAATTTCTATCTCAGACCATAATAACCGTACTGCATTTCTACACCATTGACGGTTTACTAGAAGACACGGATTCAGCGTTTTGTGGTATCTCTTAAGATCATGATAATTCTTAAGATTAATTAATATTTTAAAGAGGCATTCGTTTGGCAAATTTATCATTTTAAAAAAATTTTTATGTTCAAAAGAATTTTTATTCTCAGAATTTTTATGTTCGACGTACGTACGTTTATGTTTCTGCTTATATATTGTAATGTGCTGCGCATATTAATGTTCTAAACTCCAGTATTTTTTTTTGGTTTTTTTTTTTTTACCAAAAATTATTAAAGTTTTCATCGCCTTAATAAGCCAAGCTTTTTTTGTTAAAAAAAACTTGATATGAGTGCTAATCTGTCATCGGACTTTCAATTACGTTTGAAAGTCCGACGATAGCACTCCTATGTATGCAGCAGCGATCCCTATTGTTTCTGTTCTCCGATTACATCATAATGCATAAGCACGTTGAGCCTCGATAAATAATAATGCAAGCCGAAGTCGGTAGAATCTTCTGATCAACACTTCTATACCGTAAAGGTGCCAGTACCATTTAATTTATGGGATATGTGTTCCAGCAAGAAATTTTAGAATAGACTCGGGTTTTAATAAAATTTATGAGGCCTGAGTATAGACGGGCGTCGAAATTAAAAAGAAATTAAACAATTGTTACAATTTCCTTTTTTGAATTTCGAAACCCATATAATACTTCGAATAGTGCTTAATATAAAGTTGAGTCAGAAATAGCCGTTTCTTTTAGAAAACAGATAGCAGGTGTTAGGATTAACCGAATGTTTATTAGTCTTTTAGAACAAACGTTTACCTTCGTACGTTAGTGATTGTTATTTTTCGTAATATTATAATTTAGTTCCGTGATTTGTTGATTAGGAATATTTGTTAAATCGTTCCTTTTCGGATAATCGAAGTTACCTTTTCATTTTATGCACAAACGGGTATTAGAAATAATCTATATTACTAAAGTTCTAAATGTCTGTCCGCTTAAAGAAATCTGATTGGTCGAATTTGGGTACCGTGATCAGGATCGTCATCTGGTGATCTATGCATAGGATTAATTACCATTGCAGTAACTATATCTATATATTATTAAAATTCCGTCAATTTCGGTACTTACCAATCGTATACGTAACCAAGTTCAGAAGTGATAAACATATTGTATTCTTGCTCATTTCAACAAAGTTCATTTACCCTAGATAGACAAGAATTGTTAATTAAACTATTAATAAAAAATAACATATATATAAATTGTAGGTAATATAAAAGATTTATATATTCTAACACGCATATATAAAACAAGTGCTGAAGTTTGATCAAAAACACAACCAATGACGCATACAATTCAATTTCAGTTGTCGTGATCCGGTTCATTATACATGAGTGCTGACTTATATTATTAAAAAAATAATATGTATTTGTTATAAAGATAAGTTTTCGAACTTTCGATTTTATCCCTTATTATTTACCAGATTAGGCTCTATAAAATCATATACGATACGTAATCACAATCAATAATATCACAAATTTGAATCTAATAAATAATAAATAAGCTTGAAAACACCTGAAGTCACATTATTCTATACATTTCAGGTTCATTTCGGATTTTTATCTGTGCACTTTTTTTTTATTTATTTTATTTCTAAATAAATGCCTTCATACTACAGTACATATAATATCATTTATCTTTTAATACCGTCGTTATTATTCTTACATATGGGATCTTTGCTAAAAGAAAAAGATCTCCTTTTGGGACTATAATAGTTTTGAAAGCAAGAATTCCAATATAGTATGATGATCATGTGATTTACGATATTTACATTATAATCCGAAAGTTGCTAAAAATATTTAAAAAAAAAATTGGTATACTAAAATCAAGATACCATAGATAACTAAGGGTTGAAAACATTTAATCGCATAAAATTTTGCTTCTGCTTAGGTAGAATAATGTTAGTGTTAGGGTTTGAAT
>QKWP01000500.1:51045-62535 GCA_003550325.1 Gigaspora rosea | reverse complement strand
AATATATTCTTGTACTATTTTATTTATAAAATTTCTGTCCTTTGGGTCCTTGTAGTTCATATATTTTTATGTTGAGGTTATTCAATTTTTATTAATTTGTAATTATATTTAATTTTCTTTTCGTAAGTTTCTTTAAGTAACTGATCGATTGTTGGTCTGATATATTCGTGTGAACGTAGTAAGCCTGTGCTTTTTGGATAAAACCAATATTCTGTTAAGTTGCTTTTTTTAATATAAAATTCTACAAGTTTTCTTATTTGTGAGAGGTATTTCCTTTGTACTATTACTTCTGTCTTGTTGCCGTTTATTGTTTTGTAAATCACTGTTGCTCTTTTAAATAGAAATGTATATTCGTTATTTTTATAAGCTTCTTCTAGTGTGAGTTGTCCTTGTAAGGTCTGGATTTGGGTTTTTATTTGGTCAAGGAGTCCTTGCAGTTTTATGTTTAGTTCTTCCTTTGATAGTATTTGTTCGACTTCGTTATTCTCTTGGCTGGAGTCTTGGAGATCAATATAGTCTTTTGTAATATTTCTTAGGAATTTCTTTTGTTCGCGTATTTCTGGGTTCATTCAATTATATCTATATTCTTCTGATAATAATTGTTCTACTGTTGGTATTTTGTCAAAGTAATGTTGGGAGTCTGTATAACTATATGGTCTGAATTCAAAGAGATTTGCTATTGGTACTTGTTTCCTGATTATAATGCTAATTGAGGATCTGTACTCTTTTTGGATGTATTGTCTTTCGTATTCTCCTACTGGTTCTTCTTCTTGGAGAATCCTATAGAATGATCCTGATTCTAGAAAATAGAAATGGTATCTTTTATTCTTGAAACAGTTATATATCATAAGCTTTTCGTTGTTTTCAAGGTAATATTGGGCAGCTATTCTTGTTATTTCTTCCTGTATAGCTTCGTAAAGTAGTTTTATTCTTTTTAAGAGTCTCTTAGCTGTATATAAGTTTTTGAATTTGATTCCTATTTCGCTTATTTCTTCTCTGTCGTATATATCTTTTCCTTTGTCTTTTTATATTTTTCTTTATAGTCTAATTTTTCACAAAGGTAAATGTATTCTTGAGTAAGTTCTTCAATATATTTTCTTTCTTCAGGTATCTCAGAGTTCATGTACTAGTGGTTTAGTATTTGGTTTAGGGTATGGTCCTTTTTCTTTGGTTGAGGTCCTCGTGGTTTATAGAATTTAGTATTTTGACAAGAGATTCCTTTCCACTTGCAGCAGTCACAAGTATTTTCTTGTTTTGAATAATTGCAGCATATATGTTCGTTTCTACAATTGTCACAATATTTGGTATTTCTTTTGTTATTTCTTGAAGTGTTTTTGTTTTTCATATGTATGCTTTAAGCATGTAAGTTCATGGTTCAGTTCTTAGTCCTTTTATAATTTTTTCGTTCAATATAGTTCAATAAGTTTACAGTTCTTTATTGTTCTAGTTCATTTAGTTCATTGGTAAATAATATTAATAATACAATGTAAATATTTATGTTTTAAATAATTGCTAAATATGGATATATTAAATGTTTAATATTTGTAAATGTTTTATATCAATTGTTCGGAATCTATTATTGTATTTGGTCTTGTGGCTTCTGAATTGTTTTGCACATTTCATCTCATCAGTTTTATCTTCTGATAGATCTTCAAGGTTTACGTGTTCTTGAGTGTCTTTCAATTTCCTTTTTAATTTCTGGTTTTCATTTTGGAGTTCTAGGGTCAACTGTTCCAAAATTGTAATCCTTCTAGCAAGGACTTTGTTTTCTTGTATGAGTTTGAATTGTTGTTCTGCCATTAGTCCGAATATAGCGTATAGTTCTTCAATCTTTCGATTAGTATTGTATTCTGGTGAGGTTGGTCTTGATCATGGGATTTCTTCGATTTCTTCTTCAAAATCCATTTGATCTTGTTCTTTAGTTTGCTTTCTGTATAATTTATTATCTTTTCGGGCTTCATTACACATTTCTTCTAGGTTTTCTTGTCTTGATTTTTCAATGGATCTTTCCTTAGATTCTTCTTCTATGAAGAGGTTAATAGCTTTTGCATTGACTTCTTTTTGGCAGTCCTCACAATATCCTATAGCATTCTTTTCTTTGGGCATTAAACATTCTTTACAGGGGGATATATTTCCTTGTTTTTTTAGAACTTCTTCAGCATTTTTCATTTCTTCTCGTATTTCTGTGTTTGACATGGGTCTGGTTCTGACATCTTGATTCATGGATAAAAGTCTTGCTTCGCATAATTCAGGATCTTCATCTTCATCTATTAATTCTTCATATTCTTCGGTTGTTAATTCTTCATTATAATGGTCCTGTCCATATATTCTGGTGAAGTAATTGATTCTAATAGGTCTGATGTCTTCATCAATTTCAGAGTCATTGAATGTATCATTATTGTACTCTTCATTCATTAATTTGAAATCTACATCTTCATGATGCCACTTATTCATATTATCTTTGTAGTGTATCATATATTTGATAATTCTTTTAATTTGTGATTCATTAATATGATATGATATATTTGTATTATTCTGAGTATAGTTTCTGATTCTATTATCAAGTTGTTGGTTTGTTAATCTTTCTACGGCCATATTCATGTTATTAAAGATCATTTGGGCGAATTTATGCTCTTTGTTGCAGAAATGCATTCCATCATGGCTTTCCATTTTTCTGGTAATATTAGGTTTTTCACAGAGTCGGCAAATAGTCTTCTTGTCTTGTCCTAGTCCTGTAAAGTATTTCTTACTTCTAGGGTCCTTAAAATCTAATGCTTCATGCATTTCAGAATAGCATCCTTTACAATAGAGAGTTTCTTCAATGTAGATTACTTGTAATGAATACGGGTCCGTGAATAATCCTTTGATATAATAAAGATCTTCTTTAGCAGTTGGTCTGTTGCATTCTTTTCTACAACAGTGATGTTTATCACGTTGTTCATTGTATGTGGTCCAGTTAGTATGTTCTTCTCTTCTTTGGATAATTCTTTCAGAATTGCATTTGCAAAAGAGGTTTGCATTTTCTTTCAAGAGTCTAGAGGTCCTACATTGATAGTTTTCATGTCCAATAGTTTTGCAGTAAGTACAATATTTAGAAGGGTTCAATGTGGTCGCGTTGGTACAGCTATTATTGATATTGATTGGTTGATCATTTCTATTTCTTGCTTCAAGACAGTCACGTGCTTGATGTCCTTTTTCGTGACATTTATAACATTCATTCTCTGGGCAATACCGATTAGTATGTCCAGGTTGTTTGCAGATATTGCAAGTATATTTTCCTAAGTTCTTTTGTTTTTCTTTAATTTCAAAAAAGGTTTCTTTCCCTTTTCCTTTGTTTGGTGGTCCATTATTGAGTCCTAACTCGTTTCTAATTTCTTGAGTCATTTTCTCTTTCCAGTCTTGGACGTGTTGAATCTCTTCAAGGGCTGATTCAATTATGTTATAAGTACATTGATGTCTTTTAGGATTTTCGACATAAAGGTCACACTTCTTGCAGTAATAATCTCCAGTTCCTTGAGGGTTCATTTTGATTTTAGGGTTCGATTTGTAGTTCCTATTATTTTTAGGGTTTCTTTAGTTTTTCCTGTAAGTTCAATTTATCCTTTAAGTTGGTTCAGTGGAGTGTTCTTTTATAATTTCCGATTTTTCTTTTTGTTTATTATTGATTTGTAATAAAGGTTACTCAGTATCATATTCTTCAATAAGTTCAATGATATCTTCATATTTGTTTTGTAAACATTCAATATACGCGTTCCATAGGCGTTGTTTATTCTGTCTACGCCAAATTTGTTCAAGTAAATATTTTGGTAGGTCATCTTTATTCCGATTCCTTTTTGGTATCGCGTCTTTTAACACGCGCCATGTTGCTTCAATATTATTGGTGTGGTAGATTTTTAATTCGTTTGAGGTTTCATTGTAATCAATCATTGTCATTCCTTGGCTGTGATTTATTTGGTGGTGCCGTATCCCTAGGCGTGAGTAAATCTGATCATAACTTTTAAACATGTCTGAATAGATTATCGATCCAGGGTGTACATATTTCTGAATTAAGTCTAGTAGAGTATCAGCTGTTCGGTCCTTACAAATTTGTGCGAATATTTGTTTTTCTTTAGTTCTTTCAATTCCTCCAAATACCCATAGTTGTTCCGTTTTGTTCTGACGATTTTTGTAAAATAAAGATTCGTCTATTTCTACAATGATATCTGGTCCTCCTATTTTTGTTTCACTAATTTTTATTTCCTGAGTGGTAATAGTTCTAAAGATTTGTGTCCATCTTGTGATGTTGGCGGGTGTAATATTGGTATAAATATTGAGTTGTTTACGCGTTGCTTTACTTAGCCAAAAATAGCTTAATTCTATTATTTGGTTACATTTCAATTTAGCCTTTGAAAATATTGTTCCATTGAAGATTGATATTCTTTTTCGGCATTCTCTTTTTCCGCAATTAAATGTATATTCTTTGTCATCAAAATTCATATTTGGGTTGTTACAGTAAATACAAGTCATGGTCCTTGGTAGTACTGATAGATCTTGTAAATATTCCAAGCATCTTGATTCGTTTTCAATTATTTCTTTCACTTGGTACAAGGGTGGTATTGGCGTTATTAGACTCGCCATTTTAGAGATCAAATGATACTTGTTTATTATTAAATGTTTTGTTGATTTTGGGTCCAGATGGTGGTTCTTTTATAGGTTTCATTTCTTTAATGATTTCTGCTTTTGGTTTAATTAATTCTTGGTTCTCGATTGGTCCCATATGTCTACTAAGCCAATCTGATACATTATTTGTTGATCCTTTGATATATTGTATTTCCTTGATGTTGTAATTTCCATCTATTTCTAACTTCCAAGATTCCATGGTTTGATTTCTTGGCATTTTTCCTGCTTTAGCAACTCCTGTATTATCTGTTCGTATAATGATTGGTTTATTCCCAATGTAATGTCTCCAATTCTTTAAATAGAAGTATATCGCGTAAAGTTCTTTTTGTGTAGATCCCCATAATCTTTGACTTTGTGTAAGGGAGTGTGATCCAAATTCTATTACTTCTTCTTCTGATTTGGTAATTTCTTTGTCTTCTTTAGTTCCGTTTTCACGCGCTTCTTTGGTTTTGTAATGTGCCAATTCAGGATTAATTTGTTTCAGTACCGCGCCTATTCCATTATCTGAGGCGTCTGTTTCTAAGATTAATTGATATCCTTTCTTTGGATAGGTTAAGGCTATTGCATTATATACTTTGTCTTTGAGTTCTTCGAATGCTTTTTGACATTCATCAGTCCAAATAAACTTCTTATTCTTTTTTAATAGATCGTATATTGGTGCAGCTATTATAGCAAAGTTCTTAATAAATCTTCTAAAGTAGTTCATGAATCCTGTAAATTTTCTAATTCCAGGAACATCTGTAGGTGGTTTAAGCTTCTTGACTTCTTTAATTTTAACTTGATTCGGTGATATTTTCCCATATGAAACTTTGTGATTTAAGATCATTATTTCTTCTTTAATAAATTCACACTTTTCTGCTTTGAGTGTCATTGCCCCCTTTTTTATGCGTTCAAACACCGTTTGAATATGTTTAATATGGTCTTTAATAGTGTCTGATGCAATTGTTAAATCATCCATATATACATATACAAATGGATAGTCTCTAAACAATTCATACATATATCGCATCATATATGCAGGTGCCGTTTTAATTCCCATAGGGCATTTATTAAACTCGTATTTTCCTTTGCCAGGAAAAAATACAGCAGTTTTATGTTGATCAGTTTTTCTAAGAGGAAACTGATAAAAAGCACTTTTAAAATCACAGGTTGAAAAAATTTTATGGCTTGCGAGCTTTTGTAGCAAGACATTAATATTAGGTATTTCATAAGGATCGTCCTTTAGATATTTGTTGAGGTTTGAGTAATCTACTGCGGCTCTATAGCTTCCGTCAGGTTTTGGTACTATTACTAAGGGTGACATCCAGGTTGATTTGGATGGTTCAATATGTCCGCTTTCTCTAAGTTCTTTGTATAATTTGTCTGCTTGTTCTATTTAGTCTTCAGAGTATTGTCTGATTTTGTTAGCTTTTACCTTAAAAGGTATATCTTTTTCAGGTGTTGTAAGATCTAATGTTATTTCTTCGAACATTTCCTTGTTAAAGGATGTTCCTTTTTCTATTTTTCTTCTGAATATTTGGATGTACTTTTCAAATATTGGTTTCATTACATGTTTATAATTTTCATGAGTGTTATTTATTAAGATTTTTAGTCTTTCTTCTTCTGGAATTTCTTTTTTGTCGATTTCCATTTCATATTTATGGAAATTGAATATTTCTTTTACAATTTTTATATTTCCAATGTGTTGTTTTTCATGTATTTTCTTTGCTTTATTTGTATAGTTGATTGCCCATATCTGGCGATCATTAACTATTCCAGGTTGTATACATATTCCTTCTTTGGCAATATGTATTGGTGTCGTTACTAAATAGTTTCCTTTTTTGTTTGTTTTTATTGGTGTCCAAGTATATGGTTTTAATATACATTCCTTTTTTGTTTTTAATGGTGTTCCTGTTCCTAATGTTGGTATTATATATCTTCTAACCTCATTGGGTATGTGTCCTAATTCTTCGTGTATGTTTATTTTAGTTCTTTTCTTCATTTTTATTGGTTCATTTTTAACTTCTTTAATTTCTATATTAAATAGTTCATTATTATCATTGTGATGACTAAAACTGTCATTGCTACTATAATATCCAAAAGTGTTTTGGTAATCATCTTTTGGTATTGCCGGTGTGCTTGGTCTTCCTGATGTAGGTCTCATAAATGGTGATTGTGAGCCTTCATCTATTCCAATTTCTAGTCCTTCTTGATTATATGGTTGTTCTTTATATTGTTCATTTATTTTATTTAATTCTTCTTGTCGTTTTTGTTCTTTTTGTACTTGCATTTGTTCATATTCTTCTCTAAGTTTTTGATCATCTCTTTCTTTAGCTTGTTGCCAGGTTTCCTTATTTCTGTTTTTATTTGTTCTCCTTTCAGTGGATATTTTTCTTCTTCTAACGAAGTCTGAGTTGTTTTGTTCGCTTTCTATGTTTTCCATAGCTTGTTTCTTTATTACGTTTTCTTTTAGGTTATTATCACTTTTCTTTCTTTTTCCGAAAACATAATTATATCCTTTTGAAAATATATTGCTGGTTTCTTGAATTTCTTGTTCACTTCCTTGATCTTGTTGGTTATTATTGTGTATGTTATTATCATCCTCTTCTATTTCTATATCTCCTTGCTTGTGAAGGTTTCCACTATTGTCTATTTCATATGTTTCTTCGTAGTCAGTAGGTACTATGGCTGGTTGATTATTTAGGTGTATGCTGGGTATACTACTAGTACTGGCCATACTACTAATACTTGATTTCTTTGAATGTGAGTGTCTTGTTACTTCATCATTTATCATTAAGGGTTTTAATGAGTCCTTTTTATCCGGTTTATTAATATTTGGTCCGAGATTTGCTTCTTTAAATCTTTGATAATCTGGTCCTAGGCCTGTCTGTTTTCCTTCACTTTTACTAAGGTTTTTCATAAATTTATCATGTTCTCTTTGGATATTTTTATCCTCTAGGTCACTTTCGTTATCTGAATCTGAGTCTACTGTTTTCTTTATTTCCTCTTCCCTTTGTTTTCTTTCTTTAGTTATTTCTTTTAATTCTTCATCCTCTTTTCTTAGTACTTTGAAAAAGTCTTCATTTGTTTCTATCTTTATAGGTGTTTTCTGTGTTTTTTTTGGGCTTTTCAGGCTTTCTCTCATAAATTCATTATATTTTATTTCTGCTTGGTTTCTAATATCTGCATCTGGGTTTGTTACTGATGTATGGAGTAGCTGGTGTTGTATAGCCTGTTTTTCAAATTCTTGCATCCTTTTGTATTTTTCTAATGTTATATTTAATTGTTTTTCTACATCTTTTTGGTATTCTATCTCTTTTCTTCTTATTTCTCTTTTGACAGATTCTTGTGTTATTTCATTCTGTCTATCAGTCCATTGGATTGCATTCCAAAGTTTTTCTCGTTCAGTTCCAGGGTAGTTCCTTACTTCTTCTGGTAATGTAGGTATTTCTTGTATCATTTTCCAATTTTTATGTACATCTTTTCCATCCATTCTTGTTAATTTTAGATATTTTGTTTCTATGTCTGCTATATCTTCCATCAGTCTTTCTAGGTCTGTTACAAGTTCTTTTGAATCATTCTCTTCTTGTATTCTTTTGATTTCTTCTAAATCATTATTCGTTTTATTCCATATATTTGAGAATGATGGTGATGTAGGTGATTTATTTTTCTTTTTGGATGTGGATGGTTTAATTTGTGGTGAATATTTGTTCCTAACTTCATTAATTTTATGAGTTATTTGTCCTATTTTATCATTATGAATGTTCTTTCTTGCTTCATCTTCTTGTTGATTTTGATATCTTTCTTTTCTTTCTAAGCTTAGATTTTTCATTGAATTCATTAGATAATCCATTGGATCTATTGGATTCTCTTGGTAGTTATTTATAACTTCCATTGGTAGGTCACTATATTGTATGCCTTTTCTTGGATCCCATTCGTTTAATTTCTTTATCCTATCTGACAGTTCTTTTTCTAGTTCTCTATCTGATAATAGTATGTCCATAGCTTAATATCTTAGTGTTTGTACTTCCTTTATTTGTTCTTGTTTATCCCAGTCTTTCTTTTTGGGAGTTTCTAATATTGCAGCTCCTTTACATTGTTGTACCATGGTTTTGAATATTTCTTGGAGTAATAATCCTGTTAGCAGGTGTTTGTGGATGTCATGTCCACTTCCAAAAATTGTTTCTTTTATTTCGTATGTACAGCCGTTTTTGTCTTTAATTTTTCTAGCGCGAACCACATTATTTATGTTGCAAAGTTGGATATCTTTTCCATACTTGTCTAAGACTTTTTTATAGTCTTTTGTTGTTCTCCTTGCTCCTGCTACAAAATAATGTTGTGTATCAAAACACAACTTAACTCTATCTATCGTTTTTCCATTTGCAAGGTTTTTGTTATACCGATTTTCTTTGTGAACCTTGGATCTTATTTCTATTAGTTCTTCTATTGTAGCACCATAGCATTTGTTTGCTGCTGAGTTTTCTAATAATATTATGACGTCAGTGTCTTTTGTTTGTTTTAATATTTCCTGCAGGTTCTGTATTATGTCACTTTTGTTATTATTCCGAGCCGTTCCAATATGAAGTACGTAGTTCCTGGCTCCTAATCTATGTGCTCTTTGCACTTCTTCTATTATTCTGGTTATTCTCCAGTTTAAGTTACCTTGCTTGTTATATATATTACCTGATAAGTCAAGTCCCATTGTTGCGTGTATAACTAGCTTCAGTTGAGACTGCTTATTGCCTTCAATAATTTTGATATCATTATCGATATCCGGTATGCCTCTTATCAATGTTATTTGATTTTGTTCAAATTTGTCTTTGAAGTCTCCTTTTACAGGTATATACTGTACAAAAGTTTGTATAATATTGCTTTCAGTTTGGATGACAGCTTCGACTATATCTTTCCATAGTCCATCACAGATTATTCTGATTAGTTTCTTGCGACTTTGGTTCCTTCCACACTGTTTATAAAACAGTTGGAGTACATTTGAATCAATATGTGATATTGTAAATAAGTCATATTTGATTCTTTTTTCATGTTCTTTGCGAGTTATTTCGCTAAGTTCTTTGGGAATATCTTTTAGTTTAGGCACTTTCATATTGGGTAATATGTGCCTGCGCC
The DNA here is from genome assembly GCA_003550325.1 of Gigaspora rosea. Taxonomy (NCBI): domain Eukaryota; kingdom Fungi; phylum Glomeromycota; class Glomeromycetes; order Diversisporales; family Gigasporaceae; genus Gigaspora; species Gigaspora rosea. Next base: position 52,773 of record QKWP01000500.1, on the reverse strand, counting down.
TTGTTTTCTTCATTTTTGGGACTAGACCTAGGCGCTTGTTTACTTTACTTCTTCTGTTATTATATCTTGTTTTACTTCTTTGTTTTATTTCACTTTTGTTCTTTTTTCTTGGTTCTGTATTCTCATTTATATTAGGTTTCTTAGGTTTATTTGTTATTTTTTTATTTGGTTGGGTGCCTTGTTTTACTTTACTACCTTTTCTTTCGTCCAAAAGTTTTCGGAATTTCTTACTAGCATTAGGAGAAAGGAAAGGTTGTCGGTGAAACGTGGATACTCGAAACTTGCTGCTAGGTTTATCCTCAGAGTATACTTCGGATTGATTTGGCAGTAGCCTCCGAGCATTGCCGTAACCGTTTTTGGATTGCTTCAATCGGTAGTGTTGGTGTATGAGAACTCTTTAATTATGTATAGGTTCATTATTAATGAGAATAGTATGATTTTTTTGATCTTTTGATATTCCTATTTGTGATTGATGTTTATTACTAAGGAGGATATNATGTATAGGTTCATTATTAATGAGAATAGTATGATTTTTTTGATCTTTTGATATTCCTATTTGTGATTGATGTTTATTACTAAGGAGGATATATTTTGATTCTGTGTTTAGGACGTCTATTTTTAGATTATATGTTAAATATTTGTTAATTTTAATGTTGACTACTATTTTGCCTATTATTTTGACTTCACTTCCTACTGCTTCTGCTATTGCTGGTTTTGATATAATTTTTTCTAATCCCAGTCTTTTTGCATGATTTATTCCCATTGACGTGTTTGTTGATCCTTCATCTAGTTTTAATTCCATTATTATGCCATTTACGAGTGCTATAAAGTAAAATCCTTTTGCTCATTTTTGTTTGAGCTTATTAATTTTTGTTTGTTCCGAAAAGAATAATTTTTCGTAATTATGATAGGCAAAGTATTTTGGTTCGTTAAAATATTTTTCTTTATTAAATGTGAATAGTTCTAGTTCTTTGGTATATGAATATGGATATGGATAATTATACATATTATAATATTTGTTGTTATACTCTCCAATACAGCCTGTATTTTAATTTAGGGAGTTGTTCATAAGTATTGGGCATGCTTCCATTTAGAAATAATAATCATTCTCTGATTCTTCTGAGCTTTTTTTTTCAAGGTCATACTTTTATTTTCATCAGAATCGCTTGAATCGCTTGATGATTCGTATTGTTCAGGTTCTTGATAGGATTGTGATTCTTCATCACTTGATGAGTATTCATTTTCAAGATGGTATTGTTCTCTAAATTTTGTGAATCGGATATATTCATCAAAATCTTCTTTTTCTTTTGATTTTTCAAGTTTAAATACCATTGGGTCTTCTACTTCTTCTACGTCTTTTCGGTATTTGTAACAGCTATTGGTAAAATGTGTGTCTGTTTTTCAATGATCACACCACATTTTCTTATCCTTGTATTTTTCTTTATTAAATGGTTTATATTTCTTTTCGTATTGTCCTGATAAGTCCTTTGGGCGAAATGATGATTTCTTGAATCTTTCTTCTTTGGTTCTATAAGACTTGGATGAGTTTTTTCTTTTTTTTTTGATTCTTTCCATTTCTTGTAGTCTTTTCTGGATTTCCATGTTCTTCCTCTTTTGTCCGTATATATATCCATTTCCTTTCTTGTTAAATTCTTTTCTGCTTCTATCTTTTGAGAATCTTTCTTTTGAGAATTTCTTTCCTTTGTTATATCCTTTATCTTGTTTCTT
>QKWP01000500.1:18173-47236 GCA_003550325.1 Gigaspora rosea | reverse complement strand
AATGAGAGTACAACTAGCCACACGTACAACTTTTGGTTGTCTAATTTAAGTAGTCCGCCCGAAGGTTCTACACTAGTTGCCATACCTACAACCCAAATAGGGGATTGCCTATTTAAACCCTCTGGTCCAACGCTTCGCATGTCAATCCTACTTGTGATCACCAGTACAGCCCTTTGATACATTAGTCAGTCGAAGACAGTCCCGGATGCTACCTACATCCCCTTAGGACTAATTTATCCTCGCAGGTAAACTTGGTAGAGCAGTCCCTGTCCCACACAGGTATTAACTACACTTCAGTAACTTACGCACTCACCGAGGCAAGCAACTTGCAGTCATGGGGTATCTAACCGCTACTATTACCTACTTCTGCCCTTGTAAGGTTCACACCGACTCCGGTACCCACCATTACTTTCCTACCGGTCTATCACCGGGTGCCCCAAACTTCCAAACCAGTTGGCCCGGAGGGTTGATCTACCCAGCATTAGGTGCTACTATGGTTTTTCTTCCCCTGGTACCTAATTCCAGAACATAGGTCCTTTTCCTCCGGTATGACTCCGGCGGCCAGGTTGGTGGACCCTCTCCTCCGAAGGTCATATCGTCCAGTTCTCCAGCTCCGGTTTCTGATATTCTGGTTCTGGTAGTACCGTCAAAGATCGTTGCTACCTCCTTACTCGGGACTTTCCAAATGGGTTTCCATTTCTCCAGTTCCTTGGATTTGTCTGTGTCACCGGACACAACTTCGCCTGAAAGCTCCCATTCGAGATGGTAATCAAGGACTACAGGTAATATACCCAACCGATCGACAGGAAACGGTTACCGTAACACAGGTCTATTTTTCCAAAGCATCGCCAGTGGGATTTGAACCCTAGACCTGCCACTTGGGGGTGACAACTTACCAACTTCCCTAAGTCGCCACACTCTCAAATATGTTTATATTTAATAAACTTTGATTTTATTTATAATATTTAATATACGATAGATAATACAGTTAAATAATAATAATGTGTAATATTAAATAAGAATATACGCTATATAGTTTAATATCATTTAAGATATTGAGTTCGTTGGTGCTAAACTAATATTCAAGGTTCTGTACGTTATACGGTAAAAATATTGTGGTATAAATTTCGATTTTAATACAGTAATATGATTAACGATTTTATAAGGGTAATATTAAAAATGTGAATAAATACAATTTTGAATACAATTTGAATACGCAAGAATAACTATCATGTAAAAAGTTCGGGTTTAAATAATTATTTTCAATTAATAAAATACATCACGTTAATTTCGTTTTTCTATCTATTTGATTACGTTAACATATTCATTGTTTACGTGTTATTGTTTTGATTGTTTTTTGGTAGTTACACCAATTTCTGTACCAGCCAGATTAGTGTTACGGTTCGATTTTCAAGTTTCCTATGTTCAGTTTTCTTCATGGTCCAATTTGTACGAATTTGGAAGATGATCTTCCGGTAATTTTATGTGATACCCTGTACACGCTATTCGATACATTAGCCTATTATCGGCTAACCTGTCACAGATTTCAGAAATGCTTTGCCATGTATTTATGACATATCAAATTACTATGGAGATGAAACAATTTGGCTAATGTATTTAAGTAATATCATAGATAAGCAGATTGTCGTTAAGAGTTAAAATTATTTAGCAGCTCAAAATTTTCTCTATTAGTTTAAGCTAAATGGTATTAAACCCAAGTGGGTTAAACTGTTAGGCACATTAAACGATTAATTGTTAAAAAAAAAAAACTTTTTTTCTAGGCGGTTTCAATTTTTGATTGTAAAAAATATATATAATTAAAATTAAATAAAAACTTTTAATAAAATAATCTAAAAAAAAATACGAATAAAAAAATTAATTTAACTGTTAAGCACGGACATTTTGGACGTGCCTAACTACTAGTCTAATTTCTAAATACTAACTAAATCGACTCTGCAACTAGTGACCCTATCTAAAAATCGTTATTCATCAATTTATCAGATACTGCATTTGATACCTCATCAAATGCCTGACAATATATATGACGCTAGTGGAATAGACAACTCCAGTTCGTTGATTTTCTATCAACATCTATAATTTTACGATCCTTTTTCTCCAGTTGTGTTATCTTGAGCGCCAGTTCCTTAATGAGGGCGTCATTATTTAGAAAGCTGTTGGTTTGATTGTTGTAATCATTAATTTGAGTTTTAAGTTGAACTATTTGGTCCTCATAAGATTCAATAAGTTTTTTCTGTATGTTTTCAACGTAATCTGACTGTAAGAATAGAAATTATTTAAAAATAATATTTAATATATTAAAAAAAATTTTAAAAATATGTACTTTATCATGACGCGATTTCTAAAGAATTATCGAACGTTTTTAATTAATTTTAAATATTTAAAGAATTAACCTTATCATTAACCAAAATTTACTTACTTTGTTAGATTGATTTTGGTTTTCGCTGTCACTGTTTTGTTCGTTAAACTAGTTTACAATATAAAATATTTATTTAGTAATTTTTTATAGCCAACAATAGCAAAGAATAAAAATTTATTACCTCCTGGGTTCTAATTCTTTTCATGCACTTTTTCTTCATTATGTTCTCGATTAAAAAAATGAAAAATCAAGATTTAGATGAATTTTTAAAAAGAACTAAAGTCATAATTACGTAATAAAATGATAAAATTAAAAAGATCAAGTTTTAAATGAATTTTTAAAAAGAACTAAAGTGACTTTACGTATGAATTTTAATTATCGTAAAGGTTAACTTTAGATGATGTCACGAGGGATCACAGGTTAAATTTTAATTTGTGGTAGGTTAGGATGGGCAAAAACTCTTTCGAAAATTTCAGGACAGAGTTTGATGGCTTTAGGGTCTTGGTATTTATGGCTTAATTTCAGTGGCTTGTGGATGCGACACGTGACCCCATGGCGCCTGCCTGATTGGTTGGTCTTGCTTTGTGTTATGTTGTGACCCGTAACTCTGCTTTTGTTGTGATTTATCAATCACGTGATCTGGTACTACGAGTTCTGCTCGATAGTTAATCATGTGGTCCGTTGGTATATGTGGCCGTGCTTGTCTCAGTTTTTTGAACCATTATTACCAAAATGAAATTGACAAAAATGAACATAAGACATTCATTTATTATCAAAAATCTGCTAAGATGGATCATGCTGATGGTATATATATGGCTGGTTCTTGTTATCAAAATGGAATTGGATTTGAAAAAAATGAATATAAAGCAGTTGTTTATTTTCAAAAATCTGCTGAAATGGGCAATGCTGATGGAATAAACTACCTTGGAAATTGTTATCAGAATAGAATTGATGTTGAAAAGGATGGGCATAATGCGTTTAGGTGCTATCAAAGATTAGCTGAGATGGGCGATTCCGAGGGAATGAACAACCTTGGTAGCTGTTATCAGAGTGGAATTGAAATTGAAAAGGATAAACATAAGGCATTTATTTATTATCAAAAATCAGCTGAAATGAACAATTCTGATCGAATGAACATTTTTGGAAATTGTTATAAGAATGGAAGTGGAGTTGAAAAGTATGAACATAAAGCATTTATTTATTATCAAAAATCAGCTAAGATGGAGACTTTTGATGGAATGAACAATCTTGGAAATTGTTATAAGAATAGAATTGGAGTTGAAAAGGATAAACATAAGGCATTTATTTATTATACAAAATCTGCTGATATAGATGATGTTAAAGGAATATTTATGGTTGGTTATTGTTATCATCACAGAATTGGAGTTAAAAAGGATGAATATAACGCATTTATTTATTATAAAAAAATCTGCGGATATGGGTGATGTTGAAGGAATATATATGGTTGGTTATTGTTATCATCACGGAATTGGAGTTGAAAGGATGAATATAACACATTTATTAATTATAAAAAATCTGCATATATGGGTGATTTTGAAGGAATATATATGCTTGGTTATTGTTATCAACACGGAATTGGTGTCAAAAAGGATGAATATAATATATTTATTTATTATCACAAATCTGCTAAGATGGGTAATACAAATGGAATATGTAATGTCAGTTATTGTTATCAAAATGGAATTGGAGTTGAAAAGGATGAATATAACGCATTTATTTATTATAAACAATCTGTGGATATGGGTAATGTTGAAGGAATATATATGGTTGGTTATTGTTATCAACACGGAATTGGTGTTGAAAAGGATAAATATAATGCATTTATTTATTATAAAAAATCTGCAGATATGGGTGATATTGAAGGAATATATATGGTTGGTTATTGTTATAAAACGGGATTGGTGCTGAAAGGGATGAATATAATGCATTTATTTATTACCACAAATCTGCTAAGATGGGTGATACTAATAGATGTAATATCGGTTATTGTTATCAAAATGAAATTACTTAAATTTGACTTTTTTGATCAAAACTAAAATTATCTATCTATTTTCCAAATTTCAAGTAAACTAAAAACAATTTGCTGATTTGATGTATTTTTTTTGTGCTGAACAAGTTTAATTAGTGCATAAAGTTAGAAACAATTAATAAAAATTTGCAAATTATAAGATTTTATAGAATATTAATAAAATTTTATAAAATCTTATGATTTATAAATTTTTACTAATTAATTCTAACTTAATGCACTAAGTAAACTTGTTTAGCACAAAAAAATACATATAAATATATCTGGGCTCAAACCAGTCTGCAGACTTCAGACCAGACCCAAACTTGAACTTAAACTTAGCTAAAAAATCTGAATATAAAAGTCTAAGTCTGGTTTAAAAATTAGACCAGACTCAGACTTGGCTAAAGTCTAGTTCAAAAATCAAACCAGACTCAGACTTGACTAAAGTCTAGTTTGAGTCCAGTCTGTAGTAGCACAAACTTTACCCAAATCTATAAGTTCTTTAAAAAACTAGCTAAAGACCTATTAGACTAGACAATTCTTTAAAACAAAGGATATAGAATTAATGCAATGATGCAAAGCATTAATAATAAACACAATTTGACTATTGCATTACAAAATAATTTAACATTGGAGAAATATATATCAAATATCAAAGGCTAGTAGTTTATTTTAAACAAATAATAGGCAATTAAAAAAGAAAAGAAAATCTAAACTGATTAAAAAATATATTAACAAATAATGTACAAAACAAAAAAAAATGAACTGGAATTTATTGAACAAATTATTTCACAAAATCTCTATAGATGAATTTTGAAGCAAAATAACATTAACTTTTAACTAGAAACAAATTCAAACAAAATATTTAAAAAAACATATCAGATATAGTAGACCTTCTTTATAAATACAAATTTGGATTCATATATACTTTTTTTAAAAATGTGCTTATAAAGAAGTTTGTGCTTTTATAGGGGGTCGTCTAAAGCCATGTACCACGTGGCATTTTCGTGTAAATGAACCAAACGGAATCACGAAATTTTGTTTACACGAATCAGCCCGAAGAAGTCAAAAAACAAAAAAATACAAGAACATAAAAACGGCATTCTAAACCTATCTTGAGCCATTAATAAAAAATGTCAGGAAGATAATTTTGCCTATATTAGTTCTAACCCTAACCCGATTCCAATGCTAAACAGACTCTGATATGAATTTTAACTAAAATTTCAAAAAATCACGTGGGTACATGGCTTTAGCCATCCCCTTTTATAGGGATATTTTTTATACAGTATATTTAATAGTAAATTGTTTTTAATAAAAATATGATATAGAGAAAGGTTTTTATTATAATATGATTGTAGAGGAGGTGATTGTATAGAGGGCTAACTGTATTAGTTTTTAATCAGCAATTTTTATACAAAGTGACTTGGTTAAAAGGCATAACTAAAAAATGAATCAAGATATATAAACAATTACAAAGAATATTAGAAGTATAGTACCAACTTCTAAAGCAAGAAATAACAGAAGCAGATATTAGAAAAAGTTAAAAACAACTTAGTCCTGGAAATCAGATATTAGTTATATTTTAATTAAAAATAAAAAACAGGTATTCCAAAATACCTTTATAGAATTTGCAAAATTGTATTTGCACATGGATAATATTCTAAGTAGATAGAAAGCAGCTCAAATTTATCCAATTTCAAAAGAACCAAATAGAACTATAGTTTAAATACAGTTAGACTAATTGTTTTAAGTAGTAATCCACATAAGATCAGCAGTATGATCATAATAAAATCTGGGGTTAAGTTTATATAAGCTATTATTAATAGAGTGGAACCTGTATCTCGAAGTAAAGTTATTTTTTTATTAAGTTAATCTTTCTTTAAGCTTTAACTAAAGTTGTAAAGCTCATTTTTATGATTCTAATGGTAATGAGATTGGTAAAATTGGCCAGGTAGTTTTTGAGATATCTTAACTTTTGTCTTGTTATATATATAAAATTTCCTTTGCAATTTTTTATATGTGTAAAGAATAAAAGTTAAAATATCTCATGAACTACTAGGCCAATTTTACTAATCTTACTATCATGAGAATCACAAAAATGAGCTCTACAACTTTTGTTAGAGCTGCAAGAAAGGCTTACTTAGTAAAAAAATAACTTTACTTTGAGGCAGCTACAGATTCCACTCTATTATAAAACTTATATGAGATTTGCCCCAAATTTTACTATGATCATACTGCTGATCTTATGCGGATTACTACTTAATAGAAATATTTTAAAAATATATAACCAAAATTTAACCATAAAACTAGCAAAAACCATAGTAAAAAGAAATATTTTACAAGAAATGAACTTTGTAGGTCTTTTAGAAGAGTCTATTTTTAGTTTCATTTATCTACTAAATAGTAAGTATAATTGAGAATACAAGAGAACAAAAAAAAAGTATGATTCTAATAAAGGATATAAAAAAAGCATTTGATTTGGTACCATAGTTTCACTTCAATTGGTATTGAATTATTAAGATACTAAAAAAAAACTTTAGTTTTATCTTAAATTTGTTTTAACAAAAAAATACTAGAATTATTATAGCATATAGCTATACTAGAGAAATTAGTATAATGAATAGAATTGACCAAGAGGAGGTTCTAACTTTACTTTTTTAAAGAATCTTTTATAATTTACTTTTATATTAGATTTAGAAAATAGAAAATTTGGGTTACAATTTAGAACTAAAAAAACCTATAGATTTTAAATACACGTGTAGCAGTTTCCTATTACTGCAGATTATACAGAACCTTCTACTAGCAGGACTAATAACAAACTGTGAAAAAGAAAATTATATCCTACAGATTTAAAGATATGGTGAAACAATTTAGCTTGCCAAATCTTGTATAAGGCTAAATTGCTTAATTTAATTTTAAAGTATAAAACAGAAATCTGGCAACTATATAGTGCAGAAATAAAATTCAAAAAGATATTGTTACCAAAGAACTTTCTAAAAGTACATAAAGTTTATTTAATTAGAATTTTTTTTTTTAACGGTTGTATTCAGACCAGGTTTTAGTAATCTCTTTACTATGAATTAGTAATTCTTTTTTAAAATTAAGTACTTTGAGATTCGTCAATTGTTGGTTAATTACAATCAAAAAAGTTTTTTTTTAGTTTATCAATTTCGTGTTACGAACTTTCTCCAAATTTAAAGGTAAAAATATTTATAATCACTGAAACTATGTTTTGTTTAATTGTAATAGCAGATAGAGTTTAACTCTTTCTATATATAGTAATTGAATAGATTCTACACGATTTATACAATAATTTTTTCAGTATAGAGCTTGTCTAGAACTATAGTTGAAAAAATGTGATGCAATTTTGTATGTTAGATAAAAAAGTGTACCTAAATCAGTGAGAATTCATATGTAAATTCGTATGTAAATTAACCTTTAAAAATCTGAATATAGTAATTAAACATATAGTATGTAACTATTGTTTGATTTATTTGAGTGTTGATCACCCTAATGTATTATGAAGCGAATATTAAACCAATTTACAAGGTTCTTTGGTTTACATGTAGATTCTCTCAAAATATTGAAAGTAATTTACTGTAACCACTAAAGGATACATTTTAAAATTTCTGAATCACTTTGCAAGAATATATTGCACAATAAAATTTATTAGGTATATATATGGTTACAGATATCGAGATGGCCACTACATATTTAGTGTCTTTTCCTTGCTACAAGTAAATTTATAAGGAGTAATCTATGTTCAATGATGACCATAAGTATGAGTACAGATATTGAGGATTAGAAATATTCCTGTGGCCGAAATTTTTCCCATTTCGGTCACATTGTAGACTTTAAAAGTCACTTGTAGATTCTGAAAAAAGTTTATTTAGGTCTCAAATAGTACAGGTAGACTTGCAGCAATTCTAGCAGACTTCATAAAATTTCGGCTGTATCAGCAATAATTTCGGCTAGATCTTTGAAATTTCGACTGTTATATTAAGTACGGATATTGCCGAAAATTCCAGAGTCTGCTAAAAGTTTCTAAAAAATAGCGAAATACCAAAGACCTTGCATAAGTTTCTGCGAACCTGGCTTAACATATATGATGCCTGACTTTTACTGCATTTACAAATTATTGATAACTTTACTTTAAACATTTGCCACGTGGCCGAAATGGCCGAAAGATTTCAGCCGCAAGTATAGTTAGAGATAGCTACATTAGGCTCTGCAAGTGCATTATTAAAACATAGTGTCCATACCTGTGCCTGGCACTATGTTTTAATAGTGTGCGTGTCGGCACTAGCAGAACCTTAATTTACATATACTGTCTATTGAAAATAATAAAATTTTAGAGATTAATTTAATTCTTAAACGGAATAAAGAAAGGTTTACCTACATGATGTTTAGACATGTAATACCTATTAAAACGACAACAAATTAAATTCATAGTGCCTTCACCTTTAATATCATATGAAATGAACATGGATCAATTTAATCGATTTGACAGGATATAAAGTGACACATAATCGATTAAAATATCCTATTCATATATAAGAAAAAAGTTCAAAAATCAAATTTTATTTATACATATATATATATATATATCAAATGTAATACTATATACTATATAAAATCAATGAAATTTGGAGGCTCGATTTGAAAATACAAGTCCTACTAAAATTCATATATACCCAAATCTAGGGATGTTATTGGTCCCAACTGGTCCCAACTGGTCCTAATTAAATTGTAAATTTTTATAATAATTTTTCTTTATGAACTATTAATAAAAGTTGTACAAAATAAGATTCTTTACATATTTGCTTAATAAATAAAAGTGTTAAAGTTTCTCCAAAATTTAGAAATCTTTAAAATATCAAATTTAGGACCTGGTCCTAGGACTGGTCCTAAAATTTTATATTTAAAGATTTCTAAATTTTGAAGAAACTTTAACACTTTTATGTACTAAGCAAATATGTAAAGAATCTTATTTTGTACAACTTTTATTTAAAGCTCATAAGGAAAAAATCATTATAAAAATTTACAATTGAATTAGGACCAGTTGGGACCAGTTGGGACCAATAACATCCCTACCCAAATCCTAACCCAACACTAAAAAAAAGCGGAAGAAACACTCCTCAAACAATTTAAAATTTTAATCATAGATCCAAATTTCAGCAACAGCAGCGACAATAAATTATAACTATCCATAAAAATTTAGCTGATTACACATCGGGTATATCAACTTCTTCAATAGGTTTACTCCCTAGAAAAAACAATTTATGAATTAGTTTTCCTGACTTTCTATAGCTCACAATAAAGAAGACACGTAATATAAAAGCATAATAAAGTCTAATTCAATTTGATCCTGAACTATCCATGATATAGCATCATTGTACATTAATATAAACTTTATGTATATGTTTTGAGAGATAATATGCTTTACCTGCATTTATTGGTTTAGGAAGTTTTGAAAAATCTAAAGATCGGCTTGTATAAATAGCTTGTTTATGCGTCTGATAATTAAATCGAGACGATTTTGCTTGATCGTATACTGAAGGATTTTTGCCAGAGTCTTTAATTTCTTCAACTTGTTTATATAATACGGTTTCGTCATTGTTCAAATCATCATAAAATTTATTCAGCTTATCTCTTAACAATTTAGCAGTTGGTCGGTTTTGAGGTTCAGCATCTAAGCATTCATTCATTAAATCTAAAAGTAATTGCGGAACTTTACACCTGATTTTGGGTCTACAACCTAAACAAATTTGTGTTGCTAGGCAAGAATTATGTGGAATATCATGATATGGAGGATATCCAGTAAAAACTTCTGACATGATTATTCCAAAAGAATAAATATCCGATTTCATAGTATATTTTTTTCCATACAGCACCTCTGGAGCAATATAAGGAAGTACACCAAAAATCTCTGTAGATTTTGAATCTTGAAATACCGGCCTACATAAGCCAAAATCAGTAATGAAAGAACTACGCGTATTGTTGTTAACTATATTTCCGGAATGAAAGTCTTTGTGCACTAAATTGGCTTCGTGAATTGCAACAAGCCCTTCAGCTATGTAATATAAGTTAACTATTTTATGTCTCCAACTTAAATCTTTATATCTATTATCTAATAATTTTCGGAGACTTCCTTGTTTTGCGTATTGCATAACCATCATATAATTACCATCTTCCGGGTTCCTGGTTATTCCATAAATTGCAATTGCTGAATCGCCCCCATGTTTATGCTGATTTTCAACCTAAAATGTTGATTAGAATAGACAAATCTACATAAAAAGTATTTGATATATATCGATAGTTCCTACCTCGTTTAAAAATTCTCCTTTAATATCTTTAGAACCGTTAAGACTTTTCAGACAAACACTTATTTGCGAATTTCTCTTCCATTTAGAATTCTGAGAATCCCAATTTAGAATATATCCGTCAGTCCATATTGCCTTAAAAACAATGCCAAAGCCTCCTTTAGCAAGATACTTTATATTCGTAAATTTATCAAAAGGAATCCATTCGATAATATTTTTAGAATACTTTGCTTTAAGTTGCATTTGTTGAATAAAATTATCGATATCTTGATTGCCACTTGTCCATTTACCGAATTCTTTTTCAAACCTTAAATCGCAGAAAATAATATACTATTTAAGATCGATACTGTTAAAGAGTTACAATGGGCCTTTTCAAAACGACTTTACTAGTAGATTTGTAGCAGCAGGTGGTTTGTGTTTGAGTATATTGTATTAACTTAATTTTTAATACTAAGATGTATAAAATATATTATGCAGCTGAACAAATTAGCTCTATATATCACATAATATATTCTTTATTTTTTTTTCTCAATTAGTACTAGAAACTAGGTTGATTCAATACACCTACAATGTGAAACCTGCAGCTATAAACCTATATACTTTAAAATCACTTTAATAGGCCTGATTTAAACATTTTCTGATTCCGTATTACTTACTCACTGTTATAGTGTAATCTGCGTATTGTATTGTATGTTTGTATGTGAATTGGTTAATGTATGTTACTTGTATATGTTACTTGTATTCGACATTTCTGATTTAAAAATTTTCTGATTCCGGATTACTTACTCACTGTTGTAGTGTAATATGCGTATTGTATTGTATGTTTGTATGTGAATTGGTTAATGTATGTTACTTGTATATGTTACTTGTATTCGACATTTCTGATTTAAAAATTTTCTGATTCCGGATTACTTACTCACTGTTGTAGTGTAATATGCGTATTGTATTGTATGTTTGTATGTGAATTGGTTAATGTATGTTACTTGTATATGTTACTTGTATTCGACATTTCTGATTTAAAAATTTTCTGATTCCGGATTACTTACTCACTGTTGTAGTGTAATATGCGTATTGTATTGTATGTTTGTATGTGAATTGGTTAATGTATGTTACTTGTATATGTTACTTGTATTCGACATTTCTGATTTAAAAATTTTCTGATTCCGGATTACTTACTCACTGTTGTAGTGTAATATGCGTATTGTATTGTATGTTTGTATGTGAATTGGTTAATGTATGTTACTTGTATATGTTACTTGTATTCGACATTTCTGATTTAAAAATTTTCTGATTCCGGATTACTTACTCACTGTTGTAGTGTAATATGCGTATTGTATTGTATGTTTGTATGTGAATTGGTTAATGTATGTTACTTGTATATGTTACTTGTATTCGACATTTCTGATTTAAAAATTTTCTGATTCCGGATTACTTACTCACTGTTGTAGTGTAATATGCGTATTGTATTGTATGTTTGTATGTGAATTGGTTAATGTATGTTACTTGTATATGTTACTTGTATTCGACATTTCTGATTTAAAAATTTTCTGATTCCGGATTACTTACTCACTGTTGTAGTGTAATATGCGTATTGTATTGTATGTTTGTATGTGAATTGGTTAATGTATGTTACTTGTATATGTTACTTGTATTCGACATTTCTGATTTAAAAATTTTCTGATTCCGGATTACTTACTCACTGTTGTAGTGTAATATGCGTATTGTATTGTATGTTTGTATGTGAATTGGTTAATGTATGTTACTTGTATATGTTACTTGTATTCGACATTTCTGATTTAAAAATTTTCTGATTCCGGATTACTTACTCACTGTTGTAGTGTAATATACGTATTGTATTGTATGTTTGTATGTGAATTGGTTAATGTATGTTACTTGTATATGTTACTTGTATTCGACATTTCTGATTTAAAAATTTTCTGATTCCGGATTACTTACTCACTGTTGTAGTGTAATATGCGTATTGTATTGTATGTTTGTATGTGAATTGGTTAATGTATGTTACTTATATATGTTACTTGTATTCGACATTTCTGATTTAAAAATTTTCAGATTCCGGATTACTTACAGACTGTTGTAGTGTAATTAATATGCGTATTGTATTGTATGTTTGTATGTTTGTATGTGAATAGGTTAATGTATATATTGCTTGTATTCGACATTTCTGATTTAAAAATTTTCTGATTCCGGATTACTTACTCACTGTTGTAGTGTAATATGCGTATTGTATTGTATGTTGGTATGTGAATTGGTTAATGTATGTTACTTGTGTATGTTACTTATATTCGACATTTCTGATTTAAAAATGTTCTGATTCCGGATTACTTACATTCTATCGTAATATAATGTATTGTATGTTGGTTAATGCAATTTGTGTTGAATGTTAGACCATACAAATTTAATATGAAAGTTTAAATAAGTGCTGCCAAGGGAAATGTCACTTAAGACTTGTTTAAAATTTTTTTGACTCAACTATTTGATCAAATTTGATAAAAACTTTATTGAATTCTGCAAATCTGTAAAATTCAAAAAAAAAAAACTTTTGTCAAGTTGTTGTTGAGATATCTTTAATAAAAAAATTTTTAATAAAGTATAAAGTGGCCCTTTTCCTTGGCTGCACCCGAATATACCCGGCGGGCTTTTTTTTTAAATTTCATACGTAAAAATTTTTAAAATCTTTAAATAAACCAATTTTATAAAATTCATCCGCTTATTAATATAAAAAATTTGACCCGGCAAAGTCATAAAAGCCAATTAATTTTCATTTAAAAATTTTCAGATTTCAGACTCTAATTACTTACAAACTGGTGTGAATATTCCGCAATGATCACACCCTCATTTGTCACAACCTCACTATAGTCACTTTGATTTTTATTTAATCATACACACTATATTCTTGCTCGCTTTAGTCACAATTTTCGCAATAGGCACATAAAATGCCTGACTTAATTATTGTGGGAATCGACTGTATAAATTACAAGTTTATGTCTCAAGATACTGGGATTTACTAATGCATTGTACTTACAATTTATCTTCAAGTAATTCAAGGATTTCTTTTGCCCATGCATCATCTGGTTTAACTTTTAATAAATCACGCAAGTCAGACTTTGATTCATCATACGTTTCTACTATATAGTTAATTTCCCCACGATATTTTAATGTTATTTCTAACAATTTCTTTAATTTTATTAAGTTAGTAATTGATTTTTCCAATTTTTTTATCATTTCTTCTTTCTTCTTCTCATGATCATCATTCTCTTCCTTTTCTTTTTTTTTCTTATCCTTCCCCTCCTCCTCTTTTATTGGCAATTTAATTATACCCAAATCTTCTTTTTTTATTCGCCATCTAATTAAGCTACTAATTAAATCTTCTTCCTCATCATCACTATCATTCTCTTCCTCTTCTTCCTCATCATCACTATCATTCTCTTCCTCTTCTTCCTCATCATCACCATCATTCTCTTCCTCTTCTTCCTCATCATCATCATCATCCTCTTTCATTAGCAATCTAATTAAACCAGCTAAATCTTCCTTTTTTATTCGTGATCTAATTAAGTCAGTTAGATCTTCTTTCTCTTTTGTTAACAATCTAATTAAATCAGTTAGATCCTCTTCTCCCTCTTTTATTAGCGATCTAATTAAACCAGTTAAATCTTCACGCGCTTCTTTGTATCTGCCTATAATTAAATAAGCTTTTCCTCGAGATATTAGTGCGGATGTATCGCTTGGATTATTTTTTAATTTGTCTACGTATTGATCAAAGGTTTTAGAATTGATCCAACATGCTTCCCACAATTCTTTACCAATATCATCGTTAGTCATCGCTATTCATAAAGAGGTATTATTGTATTATCGTTATTAAAAATTTTAAATGTGTATCAATACTTAACGTTAAATAAAATTTACTTAAATATTTAAACTTATTATGTCCAAAATTTGCCTCGACAGACGCATCTTGTGATCTTAGTCCAACACAAGGATATAATTTATTTTTTAAATAATCGAAATTATTAGGTAGATAACATGCAATTCCTTGATTGAAATATAATTAAATATCAGTTCCCCATTAATTTTTAAGTTAAAAAAGTGACGATATATATTAAAATAAACAGAATCTACCTAGATTTACGCCATTTTTGGTGTAAAATATCATCTTATCATTATTTCTAAGATTTAAATAACATCCAATTGTATCGCCAGCACTATATGTTGGACCATATGGTTTGCTATATGGCTTGTCACTTCCGGAACAAAAAAGTTGACCATCATCACCATGGTAAGCGCACCCCCATGGTTTATCTTCTTCATTTTCTCTATTTTCTTTATCTTCTATACATCCTTGTCCTATAAAAAAATTAGACATAGTGTTAATATGTAATAACAAAAAATAAATAAACGTCTGTTATTACCAGGCATGAAATCATCGATGCTTATATCACTTTGTTTGGTACAATATCCTACTCCAATTATTCTATTAATAAATAGAATTAAAAATGATTATGAAAAATTATAATAATAAGGATTTAATACATGTTGAAATAATCGTAGTCATTAATATTACCCATTTTTTCCTTCATTTGTAATCTCTACTTCAAAGTAAAATAAACCGCACTGTGAAGGAATTGGATTATTGGCACGAATTACAACGGCTTTATAATCATTGGGATCTTCAAAAAAAAATTTTTTTTAATAATTAACGACATTTCAGAGAAAGTTATCTTTTACGTATTAAAATTTATTGCACATCTTACTCGTATAATTCATTTTAAGCCCATTTGAATCTATGTTAAATAAACTGTGATTTATCATCAATATTCCACGCAGTAGGTAAAACAAGATCATTGAATAAAGTTGTCTCTTCCATAATATAAATTTCTATTCAGGCCTATAAAAGCGATTAGAATATGTCTAATTTATATACCAGTACGTATCTATGTACGTACGTACGGTGCAAGAAATCTAAAAACCACTCTTATTGGGAAATAAAATTTATTGAAGTCGTTAATGTGTAACTTGATTATAGGTTACAGATTACGCCATATTTCTTAAATTATCGATTTCAAAATAAAGTACTTACACATATTTTATTGTTGTCAATGATTTAGGATTTCAAACTTTTTTGTGATGTCTGCATATCGAAAAATAACAAACTAAACGGTCAGTAAAAAACCTTGTTTAGTTCCAATATGAGAGAAATATGTAAAAATAAATAAAACGGTTATGCTAAGCCAGTGTTGTCAATTGGACAGTTTTGGTTTTTGGGCATGTTCAAAACCTGTCCAAAACCTTGTTCAAAACCTTGTTCAAAACCAAAACTAAATTTAATTGGTTTTGGACAAATATATATATAACAAAAAAATATTTATGCTAATAAAATAAATCTAAAAAGGTATATTGCGATAGTAAGTGTTATAAACTTACTTGAACAACAATTAAAATTGTAATAGCAAAATCAATTTTAGGGTATTACATAGATTAGCAGATATGGCATTGATCGGCTGATCACGAGTTGAAATTTTAAAAATTATTAAAAATTATAAAAGACGGTTGGTGCCTGTGGGCAGTGTTGTACATGGGACAGTTGGGACATGAGTTGGGACATTTTGGGACATTTTGGGACAATTTTATAAATTGAAATTACTTAAAATTTATTAAGATAATATAATTTAATTCTGTTAAAAATGTGTTCAGCACCTAAAATAATATATAATTATATATTTTTTAAATTGATTTATCAGTTGGGACACTTGGGCACTGGGACATGGCAAAAAAAGGCTGGGACAGCAAAAATGTACAACACTGCCTGTGGGTATAGAACTCCTGATCTTCAATCTTCGAAGTCTTCAGGTCTTACACCAGGGAATACTGCTCAGCCACTAGGCTATGTAAGCATGACCAATATTAACAATTATATCTTCTTTTAAAAGGAATATTATTGTCACCAGATTGTTCCACATATGTATCATTGTCCGAAGTGAAGTTGAGAACACTTTATTTCTATTGTAGACATTAGAAATCTGTCACATCATGTGATGATCTGTCATGTCACGTAATTAGCCAATAAATGTGTTAAGTGCTAACACAACAAAAAAATAAAAATTTTTAAGTTTTAATAAAACCTAATTGTATGCTAATAATGGCTTTTTTTATTAAGCATCAGGAAATTAAAACATTAATAATCAAATTAGTGCAGAAACTTGTTTAAAAATTGCAAAGATCTTTAAAATTTAGATTTTTGCAGTTCTTTGCAGATTTTTTAACAAAAATCTGTACAAATTTTTAAAAAGTATAATCTTTGCAGATTATAATAGGTGCCACCAGGACCCCAAAGAACTCTGATACAACTCAAATCTGTGTTTGTATAATTTTAGCAGTATTTTAGCCAAATAAATGTATAAAATAGAGTAAAATTTGAAAATTTACTATATAAAAATGCAACGTTTGATGAATTTCTGGGCAAAATTTCCTTTTTTAGAATCATCTGAGTTGTATCAGAGTTCTTCGGGGCCCTGTGCCACCTATTATAATCTGCGATAATCTCCAAAATTATAACTACTATACTTACCTGCTGGTAAGAACTCAATGGGAAAACAATAAACAAAACAAACTGATAAATAAAGAAAAGTGTGATTTTTTTTATTTTTTTATTTTTATTTTTTTTAATTTAAAATTCGAATAAAAACGAAAGTGGGAATAAAAAGTAAATTTCTGGTTTTTTCTATAACTGAAATTTACTTTTATTCCCATGTGCACATTACATGTATACTACTTTTTTTATTTTAAATTTTTTTTTATTCAGATAAACAGATACAGTAATCCCTTATTTTTTTATTTTTAGAATGTTTTTTTTTTTATAATTCGAATTAATTTGTATTTTATTTTATTTTTTTATAATTTGAATTAGTTTGAATTTTACTTATTTACTTTTTTTTTTATAATTCGAATTATTCAAATTTTATTTTTTCATTTTTTTATTTTTTTTTTTAATTCGAATAATTTGAATTTTATTGGTTTTTTTTATAATTCGAATTAATTCAAATTTTCAAATTTTAAAAAATTCAAAATTTTTTTATTTAATATTAAAAATATTTTTTTATTAAAAAAAATACAAGTAGTAAAAAGTACAAAAAAAAAATAAAGATAAAAAAGATCATAACAAAGAGACAACAAAACAAATTAAAAATACAATTAAAGTGCCACCAAATAATGACCAATAACACCAACAAACGGTGACCAAAAGTCGTCACCAAACTACAACCAAAAAGTACTATCTAACTATAACCCAAAAGTACCACCAAACTAAACATAAGTACACATAAGTGATAACCAAAGGCACAACCAAAGCCACCACTACACGACAACCAAAAGCATGACCAAAGGCACCACCAAATGATGACCAAAGACACGACCAAAAGCACTACCAAACAACGATCAAGATATGACCAAAGGACGACCAAAGGCACTACCAAAACATAGTATACATTAGTAAACATTAGTACACATTAGTACACAAAAAGCATTTCAAGAACGACAACCAAAGCACAAAAAAAAATACTCACCGAATGATGATCAAAAGCACGACCAAAAGCACTACCAAACGACGACCAAAGGCACCACCAAATGACAACATGTAAGTACACGTAAGTACCACCAAACGACAACCAAAGACACTACTAAACGACTATCAAAGGCACTACTAAACGACAACCAAAGGCACGACCAAAAGCATCACCAAATAAAAACCAAAGGCATGACCAAAGGCACCACCAAATGATGACCAAAGATACAACCTAGGGGTAGTCAATTAATGGGGGGAACAACTCTATGGTTACACAAGTTTAATAATAGTAAATGATTGTCATTTTATATTTTATATATAAATTATATATACCTCGATCAAACACGTCAAAGTTTTAATAATAAGTTTTTTTGAATAATTACGCCTGCTAAGCTATTGATTTTTTTTCGAAACTCGGGACATGTAAATGTAAGTATTTAACTATATGAAATTCTTGTATTCGTTTTATTTATTGTTAAAAACTGGATCACGCATTATACTTATCATGCTCAATTTTATTATAAAGGAAATGGGAGGAATAAAGGTAAGATAGCAGTATATATGACTTGAATTAGAATATAAATATCTTTGAAGATAGCACGTACCTAATATAAAAACTGATTATAATCGAATTTATGGGCTTGCTTCCAAATAATCAGGCGTGAGTTTCCTGAGTTTGAAGGGTTAATATCTTAGCAAAAAGAAATGTTCAGAAATAAGTAATCGTTAACAGTATAAAATTAGAATCAAAATAGATGAACTTAAGGCATTAATTTATTGCCAAAAATCTGTTGAAACAGGCATATTTAAAATAATTGTAGTTGAAATGGACGGATATAAAGCATTTATTTATTATCAAAAAAGAAATTATAATTAAATCGTTATCAACATAGAATTAAAATTTAACAAGGCATTTACTTATTACAAAATTTGCTGATATGGGCATAATCAAATAGAGTAGGATTTAAAAAGAATAAATATTAGATATTTTAAATATTAGAATTGGGATTTTAGAAAATTTATTATATTGGGTACGTGCTATTAATTTATGGAAGTTTATTAGTTTTGTAGCATGACATAATATAATCGACTAATGTTTATGCTATTTTAGAGAAATAAAATTTTATCCGAAAAGACAATAAATGAGCCAGCAACTAAACGTTCAAAATGTACGGAAGATCCAAATGAAGCTTTACAACAACCTTATCAGCTTCGTCCTAACCTTAATAGTCAAAGTGTCTGGTTTTTTCCAACACTCAAAAAATCTGCAGAAGAATGTATCTTGTATGAAAAATCAGAAAACCATGCTTATGTTTATGACATGATCACACAAAGGCGATATTCATCTTTTTTTGCTTGGATAAAAGCACTTAGTAACAAACGTTTTTTTAAGGGCAAAAAATCTGCTCTATCTACGATTTTTTAAATCCTAGCTGTAGTGGAGTAAGCATCGGTCAAATAATTAAAGGAGACAACCATGTATCTTACTTCAAAAATGCTGAGATAATTACATTAATTTCTATTAAAGATGCTTTAGCAACAATAATATGTAATAATGTGGAGTTTGCGAGCATAACTCTAACAGTGAATAGAGAGTTTTTGCGGCTTATATTTTTGATAAAAAAAAATATGCAAAAAGAACTTCAAATTAAACAAGCTCATCACAGATGTCGAGAATCTATAGAATGTTCTATTTTTGTGAATGGATTTGAAGTTGACGATTACATTTTAAAAAATAATTCTATTAACACGAGAATCTCAACAATGGATGATGTTGTTTCAATAGTGCGATTTTGTAACAAATCATCCGTTTGTGTGGAGCAATATACCAAAGGTAAATTTAATCATATGTTATTGAATTGATAATCCTTAATAACATTATTTATAATTTATTTAGGATTTGAACAGGCCACTTACTTGAGAAGAAACCATATATACTCTAATCGTTTAGGACCAAAAAATAACCATGAGATCGTAGCAAATTTGGAAAATAAAGGGGCTGTTAATGAAGCTTACCACAGGGTAGACTGTGCTTTTTTTGTATTGGATGAAGATATATGTGTAAATTGTAAAACATTACGCAATACATTGTATAAAATTGAAAAATGACATATTGATGGTGTTCAATCTGTAAAAACGGCACATGCATCTAGAGAAATCTTAACAGAGCTTGTTCAGAATACACGAAAAGTATGTATTAGATTAAATCTTTTTTTTTTTTTTTAGTAAGCTTATATATATACTAAGAATATTTTGTTTTAGACAATTAAATCTCAGAGAGAATTGATTAGAGAGCTTCATGATCGCTTAAAATTAAAGTTTGAAGCAAAAGAAGAGAATATATCAGAGCCATTAACTAATGTCATTCCTAATGTTGTTGACGAAGTTAAAAATAAAGAGCATGAAGACATATCAAATATGATTTAAAGGAGCTAATTCAGGTACAAAGCGAAAAACAAAAAGGAGTACGGTATCATCCTATGTAAGTAGAAAAATTAATTGTTGTGTTTAATAAAAATTTACTAAATATATTTTATAGGTTTATTAGATGGGCAGTATCAATTTATAGCAGAGGTCCGGCTGCACAAAGCAATAAAATCTATGATTAGATTGCCATTATTATCAACACTTAAAAGCTACATAAATGAGACCAATCAACATACAGGTTGGCAAGACAAAGTGGTGGAGCGAATGATAGTTAATATGGAAGCAAATAATATGTGAGAATATGCACAATTAGGCTTTTTTTCCCACGATTTATTTAAAATACAAAAAAGTAATTAATTAATTATTAAAAAAAAAAACTTATCTTTTATTTATTATAGGGCTTTTATGGAGTCAACGTGAAAATAAATACATCGGATATGTTGATTTCGACGACGAAAATGCAGAAATCGAAGCATTTGGTGAAAAATGTCTTCATGATGTTCAAAACTGCTTAGATGATAAAAAAAAAGATGAAGACGAAAAAGACCGTGAACGAACCTTAGCAACTCAAGTCCACCAAATAGTGTGGCACTCAATAACAGTTCAATAACCCACTCCTTTAACTTTCCAATAGCATATTTTGCAATTGAAACAATGGATATTCATACTCTTAACACAATTCTTTTTTCTTTGGCGGCCAAGCTCGAATGTGTAGCAATTCATACTTGTAGATCCGTTTGTGATAGTGCAGCAGAAAATAGAAGGCATATTAAGAGCTTTGATTAGTTTGCGATAACCTGGAAGATAGGTGATAAAGTAGAAGTTCAGCTATCAAATAAATCAGGGAAAAAAGCTATAAACGTTCTACAATAATTTCTTTTAATCCAGAGCGTACAGAATATTTGGTTGAGCTCTCTGATATGAAATTATCTCATCATAATATTACACAATCTGCATTACACCCTCCAATGCCAGCAAGAACCACTTGGTATATTAATGACCAGTGCGAAGTTCGGAACATAGTTGACGATGAATGGTATTCTGGTAGAATATGTGGGGAAGTTTTAGTAAATGACTATTTAGATGTTGAGGTTACGATTGAGACCACTGAAAAAATAGAAAGAATCATATGAAAAACATTACTTAGTGATATTCGCCCAGCTTATGACGAAAACCAAAATTGGATGTGGCATCTTACCATTAATTCTGTAACAAATAAAAAATGTTTTTTTTGAATAACCCTACCCATGTATTTAAAAAATTAAGAAATAATGTTTCAAAAAGTCATACGAGTAATAGTGAAAACAAAAATGTAAGAAAGATAATGTTTGATAATTGGGAAATTAGCTGGAAACACTTTCGGGGTGTATATGATCATACCATAAAACATATGACCGCGAGGGCCACTAAGCTAACAAAACGACATATATGGCTTACGCCTTCGAGCAAGATGAGAGTAGACCTCGCAAAACATACATTGTCACTAGAAGTTAAAAGAGCAATGACAGAAATTCCAGAATTAATGAATATTTCTCATGGCACCCAGGTTGTATTTAATATTGTGCTTATATATTAACATCTTATACAAGTCAAAATTAAGAAATTTGGTATATCGAATTTTGCAATTTTGACTAGAATTAACTAGCATTATTAATCGTTTTATAAATTTTTTAGTTATTTATTAATTACGCAAGAATGTATCGAGATATCACACATAGTCGGATATGCATATCCTCTCTCGAGGACCCACGGCTAAATACTCTAAAAGAAATAAAGCAGTGGTTCATTCAGGGTAATAAAAAAAAAACAAAACCCAAGCCAATAGTTTTCTGCTCAATGCCAGTTTGATCTGGTTTTGTCAGTTAATGGTTTTCTTGGAATTATCGAATATGTTCTTAATAACTGGCCGGGTTCAGTAATTCAACCAAGAAGAATCTCTCAAGATATGCTTGAAGGTTTATTTGGAACAATTAGAGAGATGAGCGGTGATTCCTCCATACAGACAGTTCAATCCTATGGATATGCTATAAATAAATTAATGGTTATAATACAAATGTCATCAGAAATATGAAGTGTAAATTATGGTTCTGCTGACAGCTCAGGTTGCACGTTTACTAATTTAAAACGAAGGTAAATTAACATTGTATATTAAATTTTTTTATTTTTTATAACTCTGAGATTAATTTTTACAGAGATTACCGAGCAGCATTACGATTGGAAAACTAGCATCAAGAGAAATCTATTCACTACAAAACTCGAATTGAAGCACTTTCTATTTTGAGCAGTCAAATATTTAAAGAGATTCTCAATGATGACCTAGTAATAGGATGGGTACAACTTGCTTTATCTTCTAACAATGAAAAAATTAGAGTAGAAAATAGAGCTATAAATCGATTACAGCTTAAAAGAGTACATTTAATCGAATACTTACTATATCATGATAGTGTAGATGATCTCTTAATTTCCTGGTCAAAAAAAATTCAACAAATGGCACTAGACTCTGTTCTGACAAAGAAAGGTACCCATTGGATAGTAACATGGTTAACAAATTTAGAAGGTCGTTTGAATAACTATAAGTGTGCGGGCGACTGGTTTGGTAATTTTCAATTGTTAGTTCCAACTAATATTAGTATAGAAGTTCAGCGATTGGTGGCTTATCTATTATTGGAAAAAACAATCAAATTTTCATTTAAGCAATCACGCAATAGACAACATAACGACAGCTCATCATAGATCAAACAGAATCGTGGAATATACCTCAAAAAATTATTATTTTAGAGCCATGTGAAGCTTCGAAATTTCAGTATATTATTGGGTGGGTTGTCTATAAATTAGTTAAAAGTGATCTTCTAACCATAGCACATGAGGACTTTATTAAAATAAGATCATGTTTGGATGCTTTAAGTACCAAAAATGTGGAGTATGAAAGTAATATTCGCTCCAAAAAAACAACGATTGTTCCAGAAATTGAATTTGTTCAATTTATGTATTATTTAGAATCACTTGTTCTTCAGTTGTTCGACAAGCACATTGAATACGAACCTGACATTTTAATCTACATTAATAACTGTGTAATGAACAACCAGCCTTTAAAAGAACAGTTTCATACTCTTTTGCAGAAATCATATAAACTTCATTGTTATACAAATAATGAAAATCATCTATCGGGTGATACTGAAAAATTTTTACTGATGCGATTGATTAAGATATATATGCGAAGCAGACAACGGTCATGGCAACAATTTAAGGAATATATTCCTGAAAAAGGATCATCAAGTTTACGAGAAAATGTTAAAGCAATGAATACAGACTTGAAAAATGACACAAAAAAAAATAATTCTAAAACAAAGTCTTTCACTTTCAAGAAAGATATGTTACCAGAAGATCCTAGTCTCGCACTTGCTCAACTCAAGATCTGGGCTCATGGCGATAGAGCTAAAAATGTATTCGAAAAGGCATTTACTTTATCAGAACTTAAAACTCTTGTTCAAGCATTTCAAACCAAACCATCAGGGTTAAAAGGAAAAAAAAATCAGGATACGTGGATTTGCTATTTAGAAATTTGCAAAGTGGCATGGAATTTGATGAAGAATCGAAAAAAAGAGGTCGAATTTTTGCTTAGGAACAAAGTTAGACTAACTTTGTAATTAATATTGATTTAACATCTCAAAAAATTACCATATTGTAATTTATTTTATTAACTATGCGCTAATTATTTGTGTCAACTATTTATAGCATTAGGAATATAAGAATGAAACTCCAATTATATCAAAAGTATGCTAGGTAAATTTTTTTTCTTATGTATAGTTATGAATTTTTCTTTTCTAACTCTAATTTCAATAGTTAATAGGAAATGAAGTATTGAATAATAATAATCTGCCATATAATGATTTCGAATTGATTATTTGTTATTATCATGGAATTAGAGTCTAAAAGGGTAAATATAAGGCATTCGTTCTTTGTAAAAAAATTTATAGTAATTTGCTGATAATGAAAGATAAATGTAAGGCATCATTTACTATCAAAATATGATGAATAAATAAATTGAATTTCATAAGACTTACATTTATTACCAAAAATCTATTTGAAGATATTGTTTTTTATTAATATTGTATTAGAGAATCCAAAGATGGGGGTTTTTTTTTGCTCTTATAAATAAAGCTACATAAATTTTTGTACAAGTTCATTGTGAAAAGAACACTTTGATATCTTAGAAAAAGAATACGGAATAGATTACGGAGACTATGGAAGGGAAGGTTCTAAAATTGTTCTCCCCGACGAGTTTAAAAGAATTCATTTTTAAAAAGCGATACCAAAATGAATAAAGAAATCAAAAATCAAGTTCAAACTGAACTACAAAACAGGAACACTGACAAAATAATTGCTACGTTACCATTATGCAGAATATATAATAAATTTATACACTTAATAAATAAAATAAAATTGAAAATCAGAATATTGGCATTACAAGTTTCGAGCAAAATTTTTACAAATCTAAAATAGTAAATGATTGTTGTTAATTCAATATCCAAAAGGTCAAAACTATTATCCTATAACGATACCTTTAAGCGTTAGGCTTGAATAAATCCAAATATTGGGATATATTCAAGCTACAAATATTAAAGAAATATATTACCTAAAACTCTGTAATTCTCCATTTAAGAGTATAGTATTTGGCATTTGCGGATCTAGGTATGGTCTCGAACTTTACGAGATCGTCATGAAATAAAATAAAGTCGACATTACAAGTTTAGTCAGAATTTCTGCGGATCTCAAAAGTAAAAAGTGGTATATAGTTTAGAGTTATTAATATCTGGCAAGTTAAAACCATCAGCCCAATTACATTGCTCTCAGGCTTGTTAAGTTCTTAGAATTTATTCAGACTTAACGAAATAAATTACTTAAAGATTCTGCAATTCCTTCTTAAAAGTAGTATTTGGGCTTTGTGAACTCAAATATGCTTTCAAACCTTATGAAATCTTGCCAGAGGTCACGAAAATGATATCTGAACAAAATATCTTGGATCTATGACTAACGGGTCTCATTAAGTGCTAGTTAGTATAGTTTTTAAAGAATTTTTATATGAATTTTACGAACATATATTGTGTGACAATTTTGGAACTAATTAATTTATTCATGTAACATTAAGTTGCATCCCCATTAATTGACTATCCCCTAGATACAACCAAAAGCACTACCAAATGATGACCAAAGATATGACCAAAGAACGACCAAAGGCACTATTATAACATAGTACACATTAGTAAACGTTAGTACATATTAGGTCACGAAAAGCATTGCAAGAATGACAACCAAAGCACAAAAAAAAATACCCACCAAACGACAACCAAAGGCATGACCAAAAGTACTACCAAACGACAACAAAAGGTACCACCAAACGACAACATGTAAGTACACGTAAGTAACACCATACAATAACCAAAGGCACCACCAAACGACCACCAAAGGCACTACCAAATGACAACCAAAGGCACAACCAAAGGCACCACCAAACAATGACCAAAGACATGACCAAAGGCACCACCAAACAATGACCAAAGACACAACCAAAAGTACTACCAAACGACGACCAAAAATATGACCAAAGAACAACCAAAGGCACTACCAAAACATAGTACATATTAGTAAACGTTAGTATACATTAGTACACGAAAAGCATTGCAAAAACAACAACCAAAGCACAAAAAAATACCATACAATAATGGTGACGAAAAGCACCAACAAACTACGACCAAAAGCACCACAAACTAAAACATAAGTATACATAAGTAGATGACCAAATGCACCACCAAATGATGACCAAAGGCACTACCAAAGGCATTACCAAACGATGACTAAAGGCACAACCAAACGAAAGCAAAAAGGCACTATAGGCAAAACACTGATTTTGTTGATTAGTTTATTTATACCTGAGTAGATCATGTGAATGCAGGAGATATATAAGATATGTATCCCCTGCAGGAGATGCCTATAATTTCCCTTTTTTTTATAATCGAATTAATTCAAATTTTATTTATTTTTTTTATTTTTATTTTTTTTACAAATTTATTTTTTTTATTTTTTTTAATTTTTTAATTTTTTTTAATTTTTTATTTTTTTTTTATTTGTTATTTTTTTATTTTTTTTTTAATAATTTATTTATTTATTTATTTTTTATTTTGCATGTATGTACACTCCCCTGACAGTGATCACTGGAATTTTATTATTTACAAAATGACGATCTTTTTTTTACAAGTTTTACGATTGCAATTTCTCAACAACCCACTTATCAATTTGGGTTAGTTTTTTTTATTTAATAGTTATGTAACCAAAATTTTATTTACAAAAATCAATATTGGGTAGGATACCCGTTTGCTTTAATTACAGCAAGAACACGATGAGGCATACTTTCAACAAGGGTTCTAAAAATCGAACCATCTAAACCAAACTACTCATCCTGCAGCAAACAGAACAGTTCCGACTCATTGCTTGGTAGGGGAACATGCTTACGGACACGATGCTCCAATTCATCCCAAATATGTTTAATAGGGTTGAGGTCAGGGCTGTATGACAGCCAAGGAAGTAGATCGACTTCATTTTCTTCAAACCATTGCTTTGTAGATTTTGCTGTGAAATTTTTGCATTGTCGTCTTGAAAAAGGTAATTTTTTTTCCAACAATATCTTCTAGACCTTCTAAATAAGGCAGCAAACAATCATAGAGAACCTCAGTATAGTCCTTCGCATTCATATTGCCAAAAACCTGAACTAAAGGCCCAGGACCATACATACTAAAGCAGCCCCAGACCATTACACCTTTTCTTCCCGATCTGAAAGTTGGAACCAAACAATCTATATCATATTTTTCCTTTGGTTCTCTCCAAACATAAACGCAACCATCCCCTCCAAACACTTCAAATCGTAATTTATCACTCCAAACGATATTTTTTCACCTTTTATTCCAATGTTCTCTTTCTTCAGCCCACCTCAACTGACTTGCACGGGAGTCTTCATTCACAAATGGTTTTCTTTTTCCAACTCGGCCAAAAAACCCTACTTCATGAAGGTGACGTTGTACAGTATGTGTAGACACTTCAACAGATGTTGCTTTAACAAATTTATTCGTCAAAACATTCAAATTAGTCTTTCTATCTTGCTTTAAAAGACGTAGAGGTGACAGGTACCACGTTTAGTAATTTTAAGGGGCGCCCTAGGACGAGGAAAAGGTTTAACGTGCCCGGTCTTTTTGTAATAATTAACAATATCATAGACGGTGCTTTTGGAAAAGTTCAAGCTTTTTACGATTTTTGCTGGCCTCACACCACTGCGCCAAGCACCAATAATTTGGTTACGTTGCTCTACGGTAAGTTCCTTCCTTTGTACCATGATAAAAAAAGGAAAAAAACCGGAAAAAAAATAAAAATAAAGTCTAATAGGCTAACTACTTATAAAACTGTAAAAAAAATTTTGGTGCTTTTTTGGCAGAATTTGGTCAGAAAAAAATTTTTTGTTTTGATGAGTCATAACTGTCGATCATGTATAAATTTGAAACTTCCAGTAATCACTGTCAGGGGAGTGTACACTATTCTTTTAAAATTTTTATTTTTTCTAATCTTTTTTTTTTAATTAATTTTTTTTTATTATTTTTTATTTTAATTTTTTTTATCTTTTTTATTATATTACTTTTTTTATTATTAATTTAAGTTTTTATAGCATTACATTTTTTTTATATTTAAATGTTTATTTATTATTTAACATTATTTTTTTTTATTTAAATGTTTTTTTTTATTTAAATGTTTTTTTATAATTTTTTTTCTTATTTTTAATTTAATATTTTTTATTTAACTTTTTTTTAATTAATTTTTTTATCGTTAAATTATATGATCAGCCAATCACATTAAAGATTGAACGATCATACTGTAAGTTATAAAAAAATTTTTTTCATACTGTAACATATATTTTTTTTTTATTAAAAACATTTTAAATTATTTTTTATTGCTGGAGAGCTGTCTTTGGAGCCATCACTAAAGCCATTACTGAGTCTTGAAGTTGTGCATTTGTGTCTTCCAGTAGGTCATTTCAGTTAGTTAATTCATTTTTTCCAGTACGTTTTCGTCATTTTTGGCGAGTTGTGATTAGTATTCTTTTTTTTTTTTTTATACTAATGTTCCTTTTTTCTTTAGAACGAACGTAGTAGTTAGTATGGAATAGCACAACAGTTAGAGTCTGTTAAAATGAGAAATGCAAGTAGAAAAAATAGTGAGTGTTGGATATTGTTATCGTTATGGA
The DNA here is from genome assembly GCA_003550325.1 of Gigaspora rosea. Taxonomy (NCBI): domain Eukaryota; kingdom Fungi; phylum Glomeromycota; class Glomeromycetes; order Diversisporales; family Gigasporaceae; genus Gigaspora; species Gigaspora rosea. Next base: position 18,217 of record QKWP01000500.1, on the reverse strand, counting down.
ATTGGAGTTGAAAAGGATGAACGTAAGGCTAGGATATTTTTTTT
>QKWP01000500.1:0-14906 GCA_003550325.1 Gigaspora rosea | reverse complement strand
GGGGGATGATGTTAACCGATAAATTAACTTCAAACGGCCTAACTGATTTATATCGACCTATTAAATAAATATGGTAAACGAAATATTAAAATTGTGTTCTTATTTAAAATACATTAAATTTATGATGTAGACAACCGGGTAAATAATATGCAAATTAAAATATTTATTATAATTGTATTTTACCCTATATTATCCTATATCATATCTTAAGTTAACCGGATACCTCAATAATTTATCTGTTTATCAATTTTATAATTCGGGTATGCGGATAGCCTAAAAGTTAACCGGTCATTGGTTTCATCCATCATTAACCCGGGTCTGACCCGACCCGGGTTTTTTCTGACCCGGGTCTGACCCGACCCGGATTTTTTCTGACCCGGGTCAGACCCGACCCAGCTAAGACCCCTAGTATCTGGTTTACAATAGTTTTCTTTATATATATATATATATATATATATACAGTACTGTCATTTCTTTTTTTTAGAATAAACATAGTACAATTGTTATTACAAAATGTAGCATGATAGTAAAACAAACATAGCATAATAGTAGAACGTACATAGCATGAAAAATGTAGCATGATAGTTCGGAATGTAGCAAGATAGTATAGAATGTAGCATATATATTATAGTTAGTAGCACGATAGTTTAGTATGGGCGTAATATAATAGTTAGTATGGGATTTAGTATAATATATTCTTTCAAGAAAGTTAGGATAGTATAGTGCGGGATTAGGGTTAGGTAGCACAGGATTAATATAAGATATTTATAATGTATAAGTGATATTATATATAAAATGTAAATAAAAATATATTATTAATTAAATAAATTTAAATAAATATATAAATAAAAATATAGTAAATAAATTAATTAATATAATATAACTAGTGAATTTGCCCTAAATTTTGGCCTGAATTAAGCTTAATTCAGGTTATTACACTTTTTATTATTTAATAAAAATTTGTGCAGATTTATATATTTCTAAAATCTGCGCAGAATTTGTTAAAAATTTTTTTCAACTATAATTGTGGGGTTCGCAGATTTTGATTTTGTTGGTTTTAAAAATCTGCACAGATCTGCACCTAAAAAATTCTCCCAATGAGTAAATTGATCTTTATTATTAAGACAATTTTGCTTGCTATAATAAACTCTAATTACCTATAAATTTTTATATAAATCGGATAATTTTTTATTAATGGTCATTTGTAAAAAGCTTACTAGCATCATAATAGATTCTTTTGGTACAAAAACATATTTTATAAAAATCAATTAATAAAAAATCATCCAATTTTTATGAAAATTTAGAGGTAAGTAGAACTTATTACAATAAATAAAATTGTCTTATAATGAAGATTGATTTACTTAATAAAAAATTTGCTAACAGTTTATCAAAGTTTTTTTAATATTTTACAAGTTTACTTAGTGTATAAAGCTAGAATTAATTAGTAAAACCTTATAATTCACAAAATTTTACTAATTAAATCTTACTTTATGCACTAAGTCAACTTGTTTAGAACCTAAAAATATATTAGTCAACTTGTTTAGAACCTAAAAATACATTAATTCAACAGAATTATTTTTATTTTATTTAAAATTTAGAGAATAGATATATAATTTTGGATTTTTGATCAAAAAAATCTAATTTAAGCATCTTTTTTCCAAATTTCAAGTAAAATAAAATAACACAATCAATTTAAAATTTTATAAAATCTTATAATCCACAAAATTTTTACTAACTAATCCTAACTTTATTTGAAATTTTTAAAATTTTATATATAAATTTTCAAATATTTTAAATATTTGTCAAATCAAATCAAATATTTATCAATTTGAATTTGATTTGATTTAAAAATTTTGTATTTGAATTTGATTTGAGATCAATTATTTGATCAAATCAAATTAAATCAATCGTAGAACCCTAATTAAAATTTAAAAAACTTTAATATAATTTTATTTAAATTGATATTTTAATTCTTTCCAACCAATATATTAAAATTTCTATCAAACCGCACTCCTATCTTGACTATATTTTTACAGAAGCACATATATACCTTTCATTTGAAAACTTTATACCAGATCATATAATATTTCCACCCTTTGAAAAATTGCTATATTACTCTAATGTAGAACTTAAATCACCTAATAACAAATTTCAAATACCAATCTTTACTGATAATCTCTTTTTTTCAACACCCAACCTACAACATTATACAACTTTAAACCCTAATACCAATATGACCCCTATATCCAATATTCCAACTAATATGAATAACTCTAGTATACCTCAAAACATAGCAAATCAAACCATAACACTTGAACTAAATATATCTCAATTTCTATAAAAATAGCCTCACTTAACACAAATGGTTTTCTACAACCAACAAAAAAACTTCTTATTGAAGAAACCTTAAACCAAAATCTATATGATATATTTGGTCTCTCGGAAACCCATTTAACCCAAAAAGACAGCAAATTTCTAAACAACAAAATCAAAAACTATACTAGTTTCTGGAGCTCTTTTTCCCATCTACATCAAGCTGGTGTAGGAATTTTCATCCACAACAAAATCTTCAAATATGTTGCACACACTCACAATTTTAATGGCCATATAATAGGTCTTGATCTTCATTTTAAAACACTCCTATCAGATTACTCCAAATTTATATTCCTACTACTGAGAAAAAACAACTTTGAAAAGAAATACAGGAACAAATTATCATATTGTGTCAAAATCCTAAATATCGATATATAATCATGGGAGACTTTAATAGTGTTCCTAACCCTCGAATCGACCGTTCTCCATCTAAAAAAACATCAATTCCTAAAACACAACTTATTAAATACCTCATTAGTCACCAATACAAGGATATTTACCATTTTTTTTCCCTAACTCCTCAAATTTCACTTTTTAATGATCAAATATTCAGAGTAGAATAGATCAAATCTGGACTAATCCGAGTATTTCAAATATAGATTATACATATATTCTCTCAAACAGTCTGTTTGAATCAGATCACAATACTATTACACTAGAATTATCTATTATAATCAACAAACCAAAAACACGTAAACAATATAAAAAGAAAAAATTCTTATAAAAAAATTGCTCCAAAGAAAATCTTAAAAACTATGCAAACCAAATTACACACAATTTGCAAAAACTACATACACAAATAGATCAAATTATCAACCAAAACTAGCTCAACAAATTTTGGAATAAACTTCAAAAAACTCTCATTAAAGCTGCTACCAAACATATTCCTTTTCACAAAATTAATACTATTAAAGAAATTAAAGAAACTTCATCATCAAAACAAACTCCTCTTTTTTATAGATTTAAAGAAATACAATATCTCAAAAATCATAACTCTTCCTCCAACTTTCCTTCACTTTGTGAAAAATACATCCTACAATACCCTGATTGTACATTTCAACTACTAGCACTTACTCTATTACAAATTAAAGAAGAATTTCAACAAATCAAAACTGCTCTTAATATTCAACAACAACAAACTATTTATAAAGAAATTCAACAAAAAATTGAAAACCATAACCAATCCTTTCTAGAAACTCCAAAACTTTTCTACAAAAAAATTCTTGAAAAATATAATAATATACACATTGATAGACTAGCTATTGATAACTTACTCCTTATAGAACATAATGAAATCCTTAATGCAATCCAAAATCACTTCTCTGAATATTTTAAAGAAAACCCACTTCAACCAATTTCATCCTTTTCTGAATCCTATCATCTCTATGAACCATATCCTGAATTGAAGAACACTACCATAACTTATTTTAGAATATTACAAATCAAGAATGGCAAGAAATCTTAAATGATCTTCCAAACCAAAAGGCAGTAGGTCCCTCTGAAATCTGCTACGAACACATTAAACATGCCAGTTACAAAGTACAAAACTCTTTAAAAAATTCTTTAACAAGTGCTTTCAACTTCAAAAAGTTCCTACAGATTGGAAGTCCTCGAATATATTTCTTATTCCAAAAAATCTGTTTGGGATTTTACTTTAAATCAAGTTCATCCCAAAAAAACCTTCACTAAAATATTTACCAAACGACTTGACCAAATTATTTCTAATAACCATCTCCTATCTGATCTAAATTTTGCTGCTTCTAAAAACTCATCTACCCATATTCCTATACAAATCCTTTATAATACTATCGAACACTACAAAATACACAACAAAGAAGCTTGGATTTTTTTTCAAGACATGTCTAAAGCATTTGACAAAATTAATATTTCACATCTCCAAGATACTTGTAAAAGAATTGGTATTCCTAGTTCAGGCATCAATCTAATTACTAAACTACACACATCAAGAGCAAGCAAGGATCATTACTGCTTATGGTCTTACTTTTCCTATTAACATTCAATCTGGAATAGAACAAAGAGAGATATTCTCTTCTACTTTGAAAAATTTACTATGACCCAATCCTTACTTTTATTCACCAAAAATAATACCAGAATCAAATACTCAAAATCACTTTACAATCCCCCTTTGATATAATTACTAATACTACTAGTACTAGTATCTCAATCCCATCTCTAGCCTATATGGATAATACAACATGGCTCTGTGGAAACTCTGAAACTATGCAAAATATCCTCAATGACACATCTGAACTCTATAATTAATAATATAGAAGTCAACCCCACAAAATCTGATTTACTTTATATTTAATCTAAACCTTACAAATCCCAAACAATACCCCTTTTATTCAATAATCAACCTATTTTACCCAGAAAGTCCAATGATGTTATTAGATACTTAGATATCTATCTTGATGGAAATGGTTCAACTAAACCAACATTTAATGCAATTATCAACAAAATTGAAACCTTTATCTGTCAAATAAAATACAAAAAACTCATGCCTTTACAAATCTCATCACTTTTCAACCTTATACTCCAACCTTCTATTGAATACCTTTTACAAATATGTATTATTTATAAAAATCTTCAAACAAAACTATCTAGACTCTTCACTATTCAAACCAAAAAATGCTTTCCCTTGCCAAAAATACCAACAATATAGTTCTTACTAATCCTATAACATTTAACTTATCTACTCTCAACAATTTGATTAAAAAAACAAATGCTACTAATATTGAATGTATATTTAATACTAGTCCAATTCTTAAAAATATTGGCCTTACTCGTATTAAATCATGGTTAACCAAAGCATGGTATCCCAATCTTATCCAAAATCTACTTACTTCAAAAACAAAAAATTTTACACTTATTTTTCATCTCTCACAATTAGCCAAAAACAATATTACATTATCAAATTTTTCACTTAATTCCTATCACCCAGATTTCCTCTCTAATATACATCTAATCTATAATATCCTCCCTTCAAACCCACAAACTTCTACAATTAATAGTTTGAAAAATAACCAGTTACTATTTATTGAACAAAATTACAACTACAAAAATAAATATATTCTTCCATGGAATAATATCTACTTGCACACTAACAAACCCACTAAAGGTCATCAACCTTTATGGTTCTCCAATATCCTCTATTCTATACAAGATAATACAATTATAACTACATGGCTTCATCTTAACTTACCCCAAATTAACTCCTTTATTAATACAACATATTTCCTTTTACCTTTATTAACTTCTAATTCCTTTTCACTTATACAAATATACTACAACTCTAACAATAATCTCTTTCTATCACATCAAACTTCTCTATCAAAAACTACAATATATAGTATAAACCCTTTAGATTTAGGTTTTATTCAACTACTACCCCATACCCTTCCATTTTTAAATACCTTTTCTTCATTTAATCTTCCCTACAACCAAACTAGCAAACTAAAAATCCAATATATATTCAAATAGATTACAAAGAAATTCTTGCTCTAATTCATATATTCAATCTTACTATTGCTACAACTTCTTCTCAATCTGTACCACAAGTTCATATTCCTACACAAGAGATACAACTCTTACACCATCTAACCAATCATACTATCTACCAACATCAACTTACTAGTCTTTTGACACTCATTCAAAATCTAGCTTCACAAGATCTACACTTTTATACAGATGCTTCAATTCAAAATCTACAATCTTCAAATATCAAATCTGGTATTGGCTAGATTTGTGAAATCAATACCTCTATTAAATTCAATGCAGCTACTACTCTATATCCAGATTTAACACGAACTGAACTTAAAGCAATTATTTCTCTTCTTCTTACAATTCCTAATAATACTCATATAAATATCCATTTAGATAACAATACTGCAATCAAAAATCCAAAACAAACACATTTTTCTAAAACTATACAAAACAAAAATTGGGATATTATATCTATCATTAATTAAATTAAATCTATCAAAAACATTTCGTTTACCCTACACAAAGTCAAATCACATCTTAATTTCTTCCATAACCAAGCAGACCTACTTGCAAAACATGGAACTAACAAACCAATACTTAAAATTATCTATGATTTTCTAAATCTACCTATCCATTTAAGTGGAACAATTATCTTATTCCTTTCAAAATATGTACTTTTATTAAAAATATATATAGTTGTCACCCCCAAGTGGCAGGTCTAGGGTTCAAATCCCACTGACGATGCTTTGAAAAATAGACCTGTGTTCCAGTAACTGTTTCCTGTCAATCGGTTGGCACATTATCTGTAGTCCTTGGTTACCATCTCGAATAAGAGCTTTCAGGTGAAGTTGTGTCTCATGATACAGACAAATCCAAGGAACCAGAGAAACAGAAACCTATTTAGCAAGTCCCGAATAAGGAGGTAGCAAAGATCTTTGATGGTGCTACCAAAACCAGAATATTGGACTGGAGCTGAAGAACCGGACATCGACCTCAGGGACAAGGTTTACCAACCTGGCCGCCGGATCAGGTACCAGAGGAAAAGGACCTATGTTATAGAAGTAGGTACCAGGGGAGAAAAACCATAATGGCACCTAATGCTGGATAGATCAACCCTTCCAGGCCAACTAGATTGGAAGTCTGGAAAAACGGTGAAGAACTAGTAGGAAAGAGATAGTGAGTACCAGAGTTGGAGCGAACCTTATAAGGGCAGAAGTAGGTAATGGTAGCAGTTGGGTATTGCCTGACTACAAGTTGTTTGCCTCAGTGATTGCGTAAGTTACCGAAGAGTAGGTGAATACCTGGTGGGACAGGTACCACTCTACCAAGTTTCCTGTTGAGGATAAGCCGAATTGTACCTTTGGGCATAAGAAGGAGTCCTAAGGGCTCTTACAAAAAGAAACCCGGGTGGCTGAACTGACCGCATAGATAACACAAATATCTGGTAAATCTGTTGAAAGTCTAGGTGGTAAACTGAAGATTAGAGGGTTTAAATAGGCAATTCCCGTAGTTGGGTTGCAGGTATGGCATCTAGTGTGGAACCTTCGAGCAAACCACTCAAATTAGACACCAAAAGTGTATGTGTGGCTAGTTGTACTCTCATTCATGTAGAATCCAGATGCATAAACAGAATAAAGTATATACCCCAAAACAGGCACTTTGAAATCGAAAAAAAAATTAAAAATATATATACTATACAAGAACTATACTCTTGGACTACTCTTAAAATATTTAAAAACATATCAGAAATTAATTTGACACTGTTTTGCTATTCTAAACATACTTGAATACAATCATTCTAAAATTCTTTTAGAGTTAAAATCTTAACTAACAATCTCCCAACAATGGAAAACCTTCACATTCGCTACCCATACCTATATCCTACTTCAAAATTCTCTTGCTGTTCAGATACTGAAGATAATTTACATATACCTACCTGCTCAAATGACAACAATAATGTTCAACAATCTATAATTAGTATAATTACTGAGATACTCACCTCTCTCAAAATTACTACTATACCCCCAGTTAAAATTCTTAACATTCTTCTCCAATTCACACTTAACACATCTAGCCCAAAATATAACCTTCTCTTATATTATATTATTGGAATTTATTCTATTAATGTTTTTGAAAATATTAAATTACTCACCACTAAACAAACTAAATTATTTCTTATTACTTTGTCTAACAATCTCTTAGATTGGTTTCAAAATACTATTTGGTCTTCTTGAAACATCTCTCAACACCAATAGGAACATGTTCGCAATATAACTTTAAAAACAAAAAAATGAAAATATTTTTTTCCAAATACATCCTATACAACAATTACATCATCATCAAATATATCTTATATAGACTTCTCTACTTTTATAGAAAATGGTTTCTACAAGGTTTTTCTCTAACAAACTGTATACAATAATGTCATAGCATATGCCAGAGGTCTCCTCCAACCTATTCTAGCTAGTTAATTAATTTGAAACAATTAATCATAGCACATATAGATAATAGGGGTATAATATCACATTGGGTGCCTGTTTACAGTAACACAAATATAGTTTTGAAATCTTTAAATGTAAATATATTATTCTTTTTACTTAAATAAAGTTTCAACTATGGCATTTTATAATAATAATAATAAAAAAAAAGAAGATATTTTAATTCTTTTAAATTTTGGTTTATAAATTATTTAAATTTAAATTGAGCATTAGTTTATAGTGACCCCTGTGAATAACCAATCAAAATTGCTCATATGATCAAACTATTCATTTACTATAACAATATACTGTATATATATTTAATAAATATATTATACATATGTACAACTATTGGACCTCTAGAACCCAGAAAATATACAATAATCAAAATATGCATACTTTTTTAAATTTTTCTTTCTAATGGTAAAACTCTTTACTATATACTAGACCTGGAGTCTACTATTAGGTTTTAATATTGGTGGGGTGTAAAAGATCTGGGTCTTTTAAATAAATCAAACTTGGGCTTTAAGCTCATTACAAAACCCTAGTAATTGTAGACCACTATGTAATATACTCTATGCCAGTGTTGTTAACTAGAAGCTGGAATTTCACTAGAAGTCCAGATAATTCTAGTGTTCTAGTGGTTCCAGTAAAGTTTTTATTAAAAGGAATTATTTACTGAAACCAATATAATATTAGCCAATAAAATAAAATACAAATAAGAATTAAGGTTATTGTGCTAATCAATTGCAAGTAGAAATGTTAAAAGTTTGACTCAGTTTAAAGAGTTAACCAAGTCAATCTTGGAACTCAAGTCAAATTGCATGTACATCTTAAGCATTTAATATAAGCATACTTTGCATGCACATATTTAATGTAAATATGACTTATTGATATGAGAGTTTTACTAATTTTTCTTTTATGAACAAAAAGATGATAGTTTAACTTCAGGATTATAATAATATATATATATATTTATATTTTAATTAGCTTTGAATTTTATTAAACACAATAAATTTTTTATCTAAATGTATTAAAATCACTAATTTTTTTGCAGAATATCCGAGGTTTCTATACAGCCAACCCAGAATTCATAAAAATATACAATTTTTTACCCCAATTTTATATTGTACTTTATACTGCCTTATACATACAATAAAATCAATGCCCTCCATAATACCAACTAAATCGGGCTGTATTGAATCGAATGTCGCTAACTTTGCCAGGATAATGATCTTTCGGGAGAATAGTTTGAAAATTTAAGCTACATTGATTACAAAGTCAATGTATTATGTATTTTTAGCGGTCAATAATGATAGTTAGGGTGCACAGTATTCCTACACTAATAACAGATTACCGGAAGACTCAAAATAATTTTATTATTGGATTGAAATATATAATCACCAGGTCTTTGTTAAGAAAATGGCTCTATCAGCTTCTTATTATTGTATGCATTTTCAAATTTTGTTAATTATAAAAACGTTCGTTTAATTCTTTTATTACACGTTTTGCAAACGTTCGACTCGATTTAAATCTTAAATGCAACTTTGGAGCCAATCTAGTCATTTCATAGATCTCCCCTCCAAAATTAATTCTCGAAAGCTGTTCTCATTACTGTATGTAGCCAATGATATAATTTAGACTAGTAATGAAGTTAATTCAAACTTACCAGTCGGGAAATATTCAGACATTTATATTTATTGGACATAAAGAAAACTTTAGCATAATTTACATTTTGTACGTAAAAAGTTTAGGTTAAAGCAACTAGAAACTCGATTCTCCGAACTGGTTCTAACGTAACCCTGGCACGAAACCACCAAACTATACCGGTAATTCTACCCTCTTGTTATCTTTTTTAATTATATTAAATAGATCTTCAAATAAATATTGATATGCTTCAGCTAATTGAAAATTTGTAAAAATACGTGCAAAATTGGTGCTATAAAAATATATTAAAATTATATATAATTTGATAAAGATGATATTTATTATTATATATTTATTATTGTTAAATTTTATTATAAATATTCATGCAAGAAATTAATTTATATAAAACAAAATATTTGATAGTATATTCTCATGATTATTTCAATAATTTATGCGACAGATTTCTCTAAACATTCTTTGGTCTTCATAATTAATTTGATTATTATAAAGATCCAAGTAGATTAAAGTATTTTTACGAAGAGCATCTACTAATGCCTTTCCTCCTTCGGAAGTAAGTTGATTATAAGAAAGATCTAAATAAGTCAAGGTAGCGTTTTGATGAAGAGCTTTTGCTATTACTTTTGCATCCTCAATACCCAAATTATTACAGCTAATATCTAAAGAAGTTAGAGTAGCGTTTACATGAAGTGATTCCGCTAATGCTTTTCCACCTTCAGTACCAATATTATTATCACTAAGGTATAAAGAAGTCAGAATAAAATTTTTATGAAGAGTTTTTGCTAAAGCTTTTCCTCCTTCAATACCAATATCATTACTGCAAAGATCTAAAGAAGTTAAAGCAGTGTTTACAAGAAGTGCATTTGCTAATGCATTTCCACCTTCAGTACCAATACAATTTCTACAAATATTTAAAGAATTTAGAGTGGTATTTACATAAAGTGCTTCAGCTAATGCTTTTACTCCTTCGGTACCAATATTATTATCACTAAGATCTAAAGAAGTTAGGGTTGTATTTATACTAAGTGCTTTTGCTAATACTTTTCCACCTTCAATATCGATATGATTATAACTAAGACTTAAAAAATTCAGAATAGTATTTATACTAAGAATTTTTGCTAATGCATCACCGGTAACTCCAAGATTATTATTACCAATATATATAGAAGTTAGAGTGGAGTTCTTATAAAGAGCTTCTACTAATGTTTTACCTCTATTTAAATCAAATTGATTACCACAAAGATATAAAAAATCTAGAGTAGAAATTTTTCCAATAGCTTCAATTAATGAACTTATTTCATCTGAATCCAAATGACTATAAGAAAGTCTTAAAGAGGTAAGAGTAGTGTTTTTACAAAGGCATTTAATTACTTTAATATAAATCGTTCCACTAATTTCTAAATATTTAAGTCTCTTACTTGTTCGAAGAAACATTGAGATTAAAGAACATTTAATAGCATTTGCAAGATTGTCATAAGCTTTATAACCTTTATGATTAAGCCAATTTATGACACCATAACTCAAACGATTATCAACAGAAGTAGTATAACTTGTGTATTCAAATAAAGGATTTGGATAATTTGGAAGGATAATTTTAAAAGGGATTAATAGAGATTGTTCTTCAACATTTAATATTGAAAGACATATATTTACAAATCTTATATCATTAAAGGAATCTTTTGGCTTTCGCCATAATATTGGTATAATGATTCTGCACCAGTGACGGTTTACAAGAAGACATGAGAATAAGTCTTTATAATCACTTCGGAGTTTATTAAATATAATGAAAAGGCATTCGTTCGGTAATTTTATCATTTTTTTTTTAGAAAAAAAAAAGAATTAACAATATTCGTATAAAAACATACTGAATGTACAATATATATAACCAAATGAAATAATGAAATACGTACAACAATTGTGAAACATTTAAATATCAATATGACTGATTACTGGATGCGGCAAATGTTTTTATTTGTCATACTGTATAATAAATTTATCGTCTAAATCCAATGAGACCTCACCACAGGAATTCGTTAATAATAAACAGTTCTTTTTTAAATTTCTAAACAGTCTACGAGTGTGTATAATTCTCCATTGTATGATATTTTACTTTTTTTTTCGTATTAGATCTGGAGTATTTAATCAATGCGATACAATAAAATCTCATTAGATAAGACATTGCGCGATTTCTGTGCAAATAAACTTTTCTTATCTGTTATTAATCGTTAACTAAGCGAGATCAGTTTTATATTACCAAGTAATAACTATGAAAATGATTTTAAACGAATCGTACGCAAAAGATATATATCTGATTATATTCATAATATAGAATTAATAACTTCTGGCATCCTATTCGTTATCGTTGTTCTTTCATACAAGATTTTAAGTTTTTTTATACCTTAAATTAAATTTAGAAAATATACTTCCACAAATACGTATCACATTCAACCTTTATGGATGTGAAAAAATTCACCTTTTGAACTTATGAAATTGATAATTTTGTTTCTGATTGAACAGGAAAATTCGAAATAAAAAATTATTATAAGATTTGAACTACTTAGAATTATTAAATTTATATTTAACAAGATGAAACAAAGATACTATTTTCGGATTAATTATTATACATAAGGTAATCGAATTTTACTGTTGCTCTATTTAATGCAAATATTAAATGTTCCATAAAGAATAAATTCACATATCATTATTGCATAGTATAGACAACTTTAAATGCAAGTTTTACTTTCTGATTCATCACTAAGTACATAATAATTATGGACATTACATTACAACAAATGCCCAAAGTTGTAATGTGCTGTATTGCTGTAAAATGTCGTAATCAGTAATGGTTGTAATTGCCGTAATTGTTATAATTGTTGTAATAGGTTGTGGGTGTCGTAATAGGTTGTAAGTGTCATAAATGTTTGCAAACTAATCTGATTTTAATAAAATCAAGACAAATAAATAACTTGCATAAGCCTGCAATATGTGAAAATTGTGACATGGCAAATCAAGGATACAAAAAATGATTATAATATCGTAACTCAGTTGTCATCCATTTATGATCTTTAAAATCGACTTTCACCGATAAAACTAAATCTTAATTGCATGCAATGTTCACTAGAATAGCGAGTAAGTTTTGCAACAGAACTTTTTACAGTAATACACAATAGAAATAGCAAGTTCTATAACAGAATTTTTTACATTAACTCACAAATAAACAGATAATTCCAATGCAAACTACATTAGAAATCACGATAATTTCAATGCAAACTAACTTGACGCATACTGTAATCAGTAGAAAACGAGTTAAGTTCTATGACAAAATTTTTAAAGTAGTTCATGATAGAAATTATGATAATTCTAATGCAAATTATCATAACCTTAGCAACCTACTATGGTCACTGGAATAGCAAGTAAATTATATAACAGAATTTTTACAGTAACTCATGATAGAAATCGTGATAGATAGAAATCGTGATAGAAACCGTGATGATTCTAATACAAACCAACATGTGTTGAGTAAGTTTGTAACAGAATTTTTCATCATGCGGGATCATACTGGTTCTGCATTACTACATCTCTAAAATTGTTGGTATATTTCAAAATCATACTGACCAAAATATATGATTTCTTTGGCGAGATCCAAAATTTATACTGGTAAATAAGATTTTTTATTAAACTGCACAGAATCACTGAAATATTTTTATTCCATATTTGTTAATGTACGCTTCTATTCCTAATGTGTCTAATTTAGTGTCGAGCAACTACTTTAAGGTTGCAACTTTACAACTTGACTAAATCTATTACGGCACACAATCTTATAAGTACAATATATTACATAAAATTATCAGTTATATCTTTTTTCAAAATTTAGCTTCAAAATTTAGTTATTTTCTACTTTGAATAGAAATTTGAGATTATTTTAATTTTGGCAAAAAGTAATTTAATTAAATTTACTTTTTAAAAACTGAATCATATAACACGTTGGCCCCTTAGAATAATTATGATATTTTTCTATCAAATTCGTAATCTCAATCAAATTCATATATTTTGATTTATTATTGATATCTAGTACCCAAATTTAGCATTTAATTGATTAACAAAATTATTAAGATCTGATGGGATATGTCAAAAGTATACGGATTTGGTAAACGAACAGAATCGCACGCTAGTGAACCATACTTATTTGGAAGCACACCAGCATAAAATGCTGGATACTGAACTTTATTATGTATGATATACAGCATACATTAGTGCATTTGATGTATAATTTTGTAGGGTCAGCCGGTGGTTTCCCACCCGCATACGCGGGCCGGCTGTCGACCCTGAGTTTGCAGTCAAGCTGTTGCTGCTTGAGATTGATGCTTTAGATTAGCCGGTGGTTTCCCACCTGCCCTATGAGAAATTACAGCACGGAATAATACTGAAATACACGGAAAAGTTTGAATACGTGACCACACAAACCTGCACGTAAATATACACGGGACAATGCACGGGAAAGCAAATTCATGGCACGTAAAAGGGCGCGGATTCCGTGCAACGCTGCACGTACTTACGTGCAATTTTATGTGTTTTCTCGTGCATTGTCTCATGCATATTTACGTGCAGGTAACTTATAATAGCATATGTCCATACATATATACATAATAACATATATCGTATATGCATTATTTTATTAACTAAATTTTATTATTTTATTAACTAAATTTTATAAGTTTTATTAACTAAATTTTGTATTTTATTAAATAACTTAATTTATTTAATTATTTTATTAATTAAATTTTATAATACAAATAGTTTAATTTAATAATTTACATGCGAATAAGAAAATACTTCTAATTACTAAAACTACCGACTTTAAAAATAACCCAGCAACTAATAATATCG